>RJWM01039165.1:0-16287 GCA_004363535.1 Dasyprocta punctata | reverse complement strand
GTTTTTGGTTCAATCCTACTACATCTGTTGGAATGGTCAGCTAATTTGAAGATAGCAAGGTATGTTATAGTAGCTATTGTACTCATATTATTGGTCTTCAAAGTTCTGTACCACTCCTACTGCTTTGTTTTGATTGACTTCATTTGTTACATTCTGTTATATTTTACTTTCTTTAAAATAAAAAAATAAAAAAAAAAATCATGCCTCAGGAGACTCCAGTGGGCAGCCTGCTGAAAAAAGCACCTGCTTCACAAGGAATCTAGAAGCAGCACAGAAGGAGGGTGGACAGGTGTGCGAGGAGGTGAAGAGATTCTAATTAGAAAGCCAAGCTACGTGCAGTGGCATATGTCTATAATCCCAGCTGCTCGAAGGGCTGAAGAAAGAGGACCCCTTAAACCCAGGAGCTTGCAACTAGTCTGGATAACATAGTAACACTCTGTGTCAGCAACAACTTACTTGAAAAAGAGCTGAGGTGAAGTTCAGTAGTCAGGAAAGTGCTTAGCTTCAGGAAAGTCTTTAGTTTGATTCCCCAGAACCATAAAGAACTGAAAGGAGGAAGAGGAGCAGGAGGAAGAGGAGGAAGAAAAGGAGAAGGAGAAGAGACAGAAGAAGAAGAAGGAGGAGGAGGAGGAGGAGGAGGAGGAGAGGAAGAAGAAGAAGAAGGAGGAGGAGGAGGAGGAAGAGGAAAAGGAAGAGGAGGAGGAGGAAGGAAGGAAGGAAAGAGGAAGAAGGAAGAGGAGGAGAAAGGCTAACCCTATGGCAGTGGGTTTTTGTAAAAGAAAACTTTATAGTATGGTCAAACATCAAGGAGGTTAAGGGCAGTAAGCTCAGATTTGCCTCCTGACCTATGGGGTAGGCAAGAAGACAGAGAGGAGAAGCTGTTAACTGAATGGAAGTTTTTGGATTTTTTGCTTGGTATAGAGTCATCATGCCGCTGTACATCACAATTTTTCCCCAGGGGAGTTATCACAGGCTGCAAGAAGACTTTGAGCTTGTAAGGGCAGAGAACATTGAAGAGCTGAGCTGGCTTCTTTTGCACATGTCCATTTTTGAAAAGCTGGTTTCAAACTGTTGTTGAGTGGCTTCTGGAGGCACTTTTTGAAAAAAAATTTGTTATTTTTAAGGAAATTTGTGGCAGTATGTCCAAACCTTAACCAGTTCCAATTTCACAGGTGAATTCTCACCTATTGTCAAGGAACAGGAAATTACACCAATAGGCAGACCTTTCCAGGCATGTAGAAAGAGGGACTCTTCAATGTTTTCTAGTGAATTAATACTGATATTACAACCTGATTGAGATAGTATACAGTGAAAAGAAAATACATTCCAATTTCATTTATAAATATTGATGCAACACCTCTTAAGTAAATCACTAGAGGATAAAATTTGGATGTACATTAAAAGAATAATTGAGGGTAGCTATGTGGGCCAGGAGGAGAACCAAGAAGGCAAACTCTACCCTCCCATGAGCCAGCGGCAGTCATATGGGTCACGAGGAGAGCCAAGAAGCCAGACTGTACCCTCCTGTGAGCCAGCCAGCACATGGACTGGGAGACAAGAAGAACCCCCACTCCAAGCAACCAGCTGATTTGGAGGAACACAAGCTGAGATGGTAGCAAGTGAAGTAAAAAAACAACTTAGTGCTTGAATTGTTTGATTGGCTTTGCAGGCCTACAGCCAGTAGTTTAAGCATCTATTTAGAGGATAACAATATGCAATATAGCAACTATGGGGGATTTCCTTCTGTCTTGTTTTTGAAATCCAATATTGTTTTCACTGTTTTGTTTTGTTTTATTGTTTTGTTTTATTTCCTTTAAAATAAGTAAATAAAATATGTATAAAAAAGAATAATTGGTTCAAGAAATGTCAGTATAATTCGTCTGGCAACTATTTATATATTATTAAGTGCTTGAAATGTTTAGAGAAGAAAACATAAAACCTCCTAGTAGTTTACTTACTCTTCTTCTTGGATTGTTTCACTAAGAAGTATCTTCTTTGTCTCTTCTGATCAGACTTAGCTTGAAATTCACTTTGTCTTCAAATAAAATAGCTACTCCTGATTTTTTCCAGTTTCTAGTCACATGCACTATTGTTTTCCATCCTTTGACTTTTAATCTATGCATTTCTGTCTTGATTACTTTTCGCTTGTTGCTGAGACAAAATACCTGACACCCAAAATTAGGGAAGGAAAGGTTTATTCTTACAGTTTCTCAGGAGTTTTAGTCCATGCTAGTTGGCTCCAAGGCAGCATGGAGTGGCGGGGCTGCTGTCCATGGCAACTGCAAGAAGCAAGGTGCGCTGGCAAGTGAGAGAGAGAGAGAGAGAGAGAGAGAGAGAGAGAGAGAGGGAGGGAGGAAGGGGAAGACCCACCTTCCCTTACACTGTATCTCAGCTCCACCCCTGGGCGTGTGCCAATTCCAGCACTAGACAACAAACTGAATACAAGCACTAGACTCAGCCCCATCAAAAGTATGAGGACTTGGGGGGACATAGTATTACCCAATACAATTTCTTTTTGAGTTAAGTGTGTTTCTTGCAAACAACATATTGTTGGATCTTGTTTCTTTTTTTCTTTTTCTTCTTTTCTTTTTTCTTTTTGGTACTGGGGATTGAACTCACGACTTTGCACCTGACAGGCAGGTGTTGTGCAGCTGAGCTATATCCCTGGCCCCAGGATCTTGTTTCTTGACCCATTCTGTCAATCTGTTTCATTTGATTAGTGGACTGAGACCATTTATTTTCAAAGTTATAACTGCTAAGTATTAACTTTTCCTTGACATATTATTTTCCTCCTGTTGTTGTTTCCTTTTCCTTCCCTTCTGCTTAACTGCTTGCCTTGTCTGGTGGATATTTTTTTTCAGCAATTCATTTTATTGGGATTCTTGGAATTGTTTTCCTCATTGTCTTTTTCTAGAATAACCTTCAGAACTTTTTGAAGTGCTGGTTTGGTGGTCATGAATTTCTTCATGTTTTCTTTATCTTGCAAGTACCTTATTTCTCCATCAATTTTGAAAGATAATTTTGTGGGAGGCATCCATCTGGGTGGGAGGTTGTTTTCTTATAGGACTTGAAATACTTCACTCCAAGCTCTCTTTGACTCAAGGGTTTGTGTTGAGAAAACTGCTGTGATTCTGGTGGATTTTTTTTTTTATAGATGACTTGTTTCTTTTCTCTAACAGCTTTTAATATTCTGTTCATTAGTTGAATTTCTGGAATCTTGACTATTATATGCCTTGGTACAGTATTTTTCTGATCATGACTATTTGGAGTTCTGCATGTATTATAGTTTGGGTGCCCCCCACAAAGCCTCATGCATGTAAGCCAAATAAAACCTTAACTTGTGTATGTTAGGTATTTTGTCTGAGCAATGAGAAAAGTAACCAAGACAATGTGCCTCACTTACCTGTATGTCAAACTCTTTTTCTATGCTTGGAAAATTTTATGCTATTACTTCTGTGGACAGGTGTTTTATTCCTTTTGCACTATCTTCCAATTCTTCATTGATTCTAATTAATCTTATGTTAGTTTTCTTTGCATCATCCAGCAGGTGTTGGAATGATTTTTTGTGGTCCCTTGTTATTTTGAAGGGCTCTTTCATTTGGTAATTGCCAACTACAATCCTGTCTTTTATATTTGATATTCTATCTTCACATTAGTTGACTCTGGTGTGTATACTTTCGGTAGAATTTTTAATTTGGATTTCTATTTGAGTTTGTTTTATGGAATTCAGTTCTCTTTTAGGTTGGAATTTTGTGACTTCCATCATTTTCTTAAGCTCCTTTATTTTTCATCTTTATCTATTCTAGATTTACTAATCATTTTCTTGATGTAGTCATCATCTTTTTAATTATCTTTGTTTTGTTTTTATCAAGAAACCTATTGATCTGTTTAATTACTTCTAGTGCTATCATTTCACAAAATTCAGCTGAGTGGCTTTTGATTTCTTCCACTTCAATACTCCCCTGATTTTTCTTGTATAAATTGGGGATAATGAGTTGTATCTTGCTTCCATGTTTCATCATTTTCTGAGTTTTTGTTGTTTATTTGTCTTATGCATTAAGGCGTGTAAATTGCTTATGATAAGTAGCATTATTACTAGTATCAAGATCTCTTTAAGACCTGACTACTTTTCAGGGGTATCTTCTAGATATCCCTAGCTTTCGAGTCTGTCCCAGGATCATGCCTCTTAAATTATTAGGGTTGAGAGGTTGCTGCCTGTTTGGCCTATCACCCCGTTCTTTGGTACTGGACTATAGTATTGCTTATCATCTCCCTAAGACAATCTAGATATTGGCATACAAGAAAGATCAATTGATCACAACAACTATGTCACCTTGGCTAAAGTAGTACGATCAGTAATAACAATAGCATCAAGTACAGAATGGAAAATGACAACCTGATAACTATTAATTTGTTGGTTTTAATTATAGGTACAAGATTTATAGTTAAATAAAAAGTCTAAGACAAATCAGAAAATTATATACAGTAAATATCCACTCAATAGAGACATTTTACCCTCAGGGGAGAAAATTTAAAAGATATAAGAAGAAAAAAATAGAGAAATAAAAGAAGAGGAAGAGATTAGGAGCAAGGATGAAGGACAAAGGAAGATTACCCAAGCTTTGGGAACCTGGTGAAGAAGATTAGAAGGAAAGAAAGAAGAAACAAAACCAAGAAAAACAAAACAAAAAACTAAAAGCAATTGTTCACACTTACAAAAAATAAAATAAAATAAAAACTCAAATGAACAAGAACAAAAAAAAAAATGCCCACAAGCAATGAAAAAAGAGAAAGGAAGAAAGGACAAAAAATTTCTCTGTGATTTCAAGCCTGTGGTTATCTTCTGAGGTCTACAGTTTTATAGTAGTGTCCACTTCAGGGTTCAACTCTACTCTCACTGGTAGACTAAGGAGACAGTTAGAGCCCAGATCTATGCCGGACAATCCTGACAAGCCAGCCGTAGGATTAGAGCAGGGTGCTGGATAATCCCAGCAGGCCTACAGTAATATTAGGGTGTGGTGCCGGTTATGCTTTCAAATCCACAGTTAGCCTCTGAGGATGCATAGGACAAGGTCTTTTAGACTCAGGCCTTTTGTTTTTTTCTTCCTACAATTGTGGTCTAAAAAGTCACTTTTCATACACTTATTTCAACTTCAACTTTCCTAAATGACATCTTTTTACAGTGATCCTAACTTTTTCTATGTATCTCAATCTCTGACCTTCTGTCTTCCCAGAGACTTGCAGGACTGTGAATTTCATATTCCTTGTCATATACATACCGAAAACTTGTTATGTGCTTAGCTCTATGCTAAGAACTATGCACACTTCATCCAATTAACTTTATTAAATAGGCAAGATTATCACTATCATCTACATATGTGAGCAGACTGAGGCTCAAAGGAGTTAAGAAATCTGTCCAAAGTCAACCAGCAAACTAATTGGCAAAACTGAGTTTCAAGCCCTGGTAGTGTGGCTCTGGATTGCATATTTTTTTATGAATGGCACTGTACTGTTGTCCAGATGAAGCTATGGCAGTAGGAATGGTGAGGAAATGAAAAAGGCAAGGAAACAAAGTTTTAAGGCTTGTCCTATGTACGGAAAATTCTCAGGGACAGCTGGCAGAGGGAAAGATTGAAGAAGTGGATCATGGAGGGGCCTGAGAACATCAGTTAAGAATCAGATTGCCTAGTTTGAGGGGGAAAAGGTCCAGAAGGTTCCTGGAGGACTCAAGGATGGGCTTCAGAGGCTGCTCTGGGGGAGCTCAAACTCTGAACAAAGGTCCCTGCTGCATAGATGAGAGTCTGGCTTGGCTTCATGAGTTCATTCGTGACTAGGAAGCTGTAGGCTACACACTGGAGAAGCCTTCTCCCCTAGAAAGGGAGGTAAAGGCCCTAGAATCACAGGTCTGTCTGCAGAAGGGGAACTGGGAGCAGAGCAGCCTCATCACATGCTGCAGGATCAGAGGTGAGAGACTGAAAAACTGATGTGAATGAGGATCTGTACTGGGCTGTCACACAGATACAGGCAGTAAGAAACACCAGTATGCCGTCAGCTCAGAGCTGAGGGGCAGGGAGAGTATTGTAAACCCAAGTATGAGTATTGTAATCCAAGTATTGTAATCCCTTTTCCAGTCTTTCTCACAATCCAAAAAGTTATATTTATGATCCCATTGAGACATTATTGGAATCCTGGCAAGTTAATTCTAATCTATCACCTCCAATGCAACCCATAGCGAAAGTAAAGACACCAAGACATATTCAAAGTTAAGGGCAGCCAAGGGGTTCGCAATCCAATTCCCATGAGGATGTGCAGACAAAGGCGCTGATCCAAGGCCTCTCCCAGAGTTTATTATCTTGTGAAGAAGGGGATGGCTCAAGAACGAGTGATAGTGAGGATGGTGGGAACTACATGAGTAACTTGAGCTGGCTAGCCAGGTAGGGAGAAAAGCATATTTTCAAAATGCAGGGAAAGTGATATGGAGAAGGATCAATCTGTATAATACAATTAAGATAACATTTGAACAGTTTTAGGAGGCTGCTGCTTCAGTTTCTGATATGTAAACTTTTGTGCCCTGGGGAGTCATAGCCTCTTGCTTTGAAGCTCCTACCCAGCTGACATTCCTGGAGCTGACTGGCTCTGCCATCCCACTGTGCTCATCTTTTACAGAGAACACTGTACAGGAACAGAAGACTGTCTGATGGCTTTAGAGACTGCATACCAGTACCTCAGCTAGCCTTATTTGAAATGCTTAGAGCCAATTAAAGAGAGAAGAAAATACCATAGTCAGCTCTGTACATAGCAGTATAAGGAAATAAGTCTCGATATAATCAATGTTGCAGCAATTGTTCTGCATTCAAGGGGAGTCGCTCAAATCTCCGACAGTGAGAGAGGGAGAAAGAGAGAGAGAGAGAGAGAGAGAGAGAGAGAGAGAGAGAGAGAGAGGTAACCCACTGACTGTTAGGCAGGACTTGACAGGAAGAAAGGTCCAGGTGGAGGTACTTCCTGAGACCCTTTGTTTCTCTTCCTGTTCTATTCCTCATGCCTATATTTTTTGATAACTGATTCAAATGTCAGGTTTGCTACTGACCTGGAGAAAAGGATAGCAGTGGCCCTTTAGTGACTGGCCAACATGACCTTGACACAGGGAGAGGCAAGAAGAGGAAACTAACTCATTTCCTGCCCCAAGTCCCCCACAGATCTCACTGAGCAGCAACCACCTCCTATTCCTTGTCTTCCTGAAACTGCCCCTTCTCCTGAGCATGCTGGGTATTGCCCTGTGGGTGAGTAGGCCTTAAAGGACTGCTGGGGGTAGGCAGAGTCAGGTCATCCAGAGAAATCTGCTATATAGGACACTGCCCTGGTGACAGTCTACAGAAACACAGACCCTCAGCCAAGAGGCCAGTGATTCTCAGGCTGCTGGCTTCAAGAGAGGGAATGTGCAAAGATTATAATTCCAGAGGGCATTACAGTGTGAGACAGACCACCCAATGCCCCCAAGAAGGAAGTAAGACCTGCATTTTCCTCAGATGTTATGATTTAGATCTAAAATATTCCCCAAAGATCTTGTGTGTTTGGAAGGTGATGGGATAATGGGGGGGGGGCACTATACTCATTAGTGGATTTATCCCTTAATAACTTCATTGCTGTTAGAAGGCGGGACCTGATTGGAAGAGGTAGTTCATTGGGGCTGTGATCTGGAAGGGCTCTTTCTGCTTTCCACAGAAAGCAGAAGCTTTCACCTACAATGGGGTGAGCAGTGCTCCTTCACCATGTCCTTTCACTATGCTCTCCTGCCTTGGGGTGAATCTTCGGAAGACTGTGGGCCAAAATAAACCTCTCTTCTTTTAAGTAGTTGGTGTTGGGTGTTTTCTCCCAGAGTCAGAAAGGCTCACTAACACAAAGAAGCTTCATCCATCCAGAGGAATCTTAGTATCATGTACCTTGAGAAGCTAAAGCAGCATCTCCCAGCCTTGCCCCTCCTTCTAGACATCCCAAGCTCACAGTTACTAGTAGACAGGTTCTATCTCCAGAATCTAAATTGTGGATTAGTCACACTTCCCAAAATGCATGTTTCATTTTTTATCTACCCAAAATGACAATAGCAGCTTAACTGCTTAAAGAGGAAAGAAAACTTGGAGGTAGTCACAGGAAGGGTAATGGTTAAGAGCAAAAAAGATGTGATCACCAGTCTCGTCTTCAGTCACACGTGTCCACAAAATGTGGAATTAACCAGCTCCCAAATGGAAGAACACAGTCCTGCGGGTAGCCCTGGGAACTCATTCACTTGTGTACTAGAGTCTTCACTTTCACCTGGCGTCTTTGATTCAGTGGTTCTCTTCAAGGGATCTAGCAAATTTAAATTATTGGGTAGATATTAGACTCCCATGTAATGCAAAAGAAAGTCAATTAATGTTCTGTGGAGATTGCCTTCACAGAACTGGGGCCCAAGGGGTAAGCTTATATTTTCTACTAGAGTGGAATCATTCAGAGGAAAAAAAAATCCAGCCAGGTTTCAGAGTCTGTGCAGATAAAAACGGAAAGAGCAAGTCCCATAGCCCTAGGTGTCAGGATGGCAGGAGCAGGGACTGGAGAGCTATTCTGTGCTGCCCCAGACAGCCCAGTACTTACTGATACAAGTATTATCTTTCTGCTGCTGAAAGGTCTTCCTCTCTGGCCAGGGCAGTGACAGACGTTAGACTACTGCTTTCCACGTGGTTGACTCTGGCTCCTACCAAAGCCCCCTGAGACCTATTTACCCAGAAGTCAACACCAAGCATGCTCAGAAGCAAGGGCAGCTTCAGGAAGACCAGGAGCAGGAAGTGGATGCTGCTCAGTAGAGACCTTTGGAGGACACAGAGATAGGAAATATGCTACTTCTGGTCTTTCATGAGCATCTTTCGTCTTTCACAGAACATTAATAGACTTTCTTTTGCATTATTTGATATCCGTAAGAAGTCTATGGTGAAGTGTTTAAATTTTAAAAATTTTTCCAAATTTTATTAGGTTGGTAGTTTCCTTATTATTGAGGTCTGAGGATGCATGTATTTTGGATACAAATTATCATATTATATTAGTTATCTATTTTTAAATCTTATAAACACTTTAAGGGCTTAACACAACAATCACTTATTATTTTACAGTTTGTGCAGACCAGGAATCTTTTTCTTTTAGAACATGTGCATAGCACACGCATTTTACCATCATCTCAGGGATTCAGTTTGTGTCTAAAATACAACTTGCTTCCTTTTTGTGAAATCCCCTTCCCCCTCCCTCTGCCCTTCCTCCTCTAATTCCCCTTTCTCCATTTTCACCCTTGTTGATAATATTAATCATAGTTCCTGTTTATGGCATATAATGTTTAGATTCATTGAGATCAGGAATCTTCACACAACTTGGTCAAGTCCCCTTGACACAGGAGATTAGAGTGTGGCAAGCCTGGCTGGGGAAGTAGGTATGACTTGTTAATTGTAAGATCCTGGAACACATGCATGGAACAGTTCCCAAAGCCCTGTATGTAGATTGCTCATGAGAAATCAAGTAGGTTTTTGACAGGATGGCCTAAATCTGACATCAGTCTGAGGCATGGGATCCCAGCACCACCTCTCAGGACTTGCATGTAGAAGTTCTCATGGGATTCTTTGAGATCTGGATGGTATAAAAGAACATGGACGCCAAGAAGATCTTGCTGTCATGGTTTTCTGTGATACCTCTCTGCCATGGCACCATGCCTTGGAGTCAGCCAACTATAGACCGAAACCTCTACAAACTGTGAGTCAAATAAGCCTTTTTCTTTTAACTTTGGTTATTGGGTATTTTGTCTCAACAATGGGAAAAGTAACTAAGACAGAATTTGGTACCAGGGAAGGGAGGTCACTTCTGTCACTATATCTGGCCATGTAGATCAAGAGACTTAGGAACTGGCTTGTGAGGAGAAGAACTAGGAAAAGTTTGGAGATGCCAGCTAAAGAAGCATCTCTGGAATCCCTTAAACTTTACTGGATTGGAGATTCTGGTCAGAGCTCAGAAGACCAGAAGACTGTTATAAATTCTGCTGCTAAAGACCAGGCTCAGAAATTTTCTGCTGGGAAGAAAGATTGCACTGGCTGTTGGACTCCAGGTGACATGTGTTGTATCTTGACAGAAAGCTTGTCTGTATTTTGCTCATGTCCAGAGACTAAGATTAAGAGCAGCAGACAAATTAATCTTGCAGAAGAAATTTCAAGATGGCATTGAAATTGTTGAGGCAGTGACATGGTTACTGTTGGGGACTTTTAACCAAATCTATATTGAGAATTAAGAGCAAAGGGCCCAGAAGAATGATTTAAGATGTGAATTTGACCAAGAAGGAAGCTCTAGTATAGTTGTGGACTGCAAGGATGGAGAAGAGGAGAATTTGGTTGCTGAGAAGGAAGAGGACCGTAGAAGATATGGGCTGAGGACATCAGAAGAGACAGGAGGATTCTGCCCTTTGCAGCCTCAAAATTACAAAAGTAAAAGACTGCGAAGAGAGCTCCAGAATACCATGTTCTAAAATGGCAGTGGCCTAACGAAGTTGTTCTTCAGAATGTGATGCATAAACACTCAGCCCTTACAACTAAGAGAGAAGGAAGCCTGGTTATTGTTTTAGCTGGCAGTGACCTTGGTATCACCATGCTAGAGTTGTGGGATCAGGGAGGCATCCACACAGATTTCAAAAGAGGTGTGGGAGGTCAGGAAGTGTGTCCCTTGAGAGGATGTGAAGCTTTGAGTATGAAGCTGCAGGAGAAGTAGAGACCCCAGAAATTTGGAAAATCCAGGAATGTGGATAGTCTGAGGAAAATTGCAAGAAGGGGCAGAGCTGGCCCAAGAGAGAAGCCATTAGAGCTCCGACCACCAGAAGTTCCATAGGAGTAGAGTCACCCAAGTCCTTTGGAGTTCACATTCTGCACAGGCTGCCTTCGATGCTGAACATGGAACTACGGGATTTACTGTTTGCCCTGCTGGATTTTAGACTTGCTTTGGTTCCCTTCCTTTGTATGGTAATGTTTATCTTGTGCCTTTTTATATTGAAAGTGTTTACCTTTCTTTTCATTTGAACAAGGACTTGCAGTTAAGAGTTTGCCTTAAATCTCAGAGAAGGCTTTGGACTACAGTGTTGGTATGAGGAGGAAGATACATGAAAAACATTGCTGCAGAGACCCATGTTTGTCATCCTGGAAGACTAACAAGACCAAAGACATGGAGTGGGGAATGAGAAGTGTCTCAGTGTCCATCAGGGTACATCTTGCCAACCTCACCTTGAGGAAGCACTGTGAGGACCTCAGCTCAATTCATCTAGGCTCTCATGGCCATGTGCTCAGGTGAGTTCCCATTCCCCAGCATGGAGCTGCCTACGTATGGGAACTGCACGTCTCTTCATATCCCATCAAGGGACCCTAGCCAGCCCCTCTGAGCTGACCTGTCTTAAGGAATTAGACCGATACCATCTTAACTAGGTCATGACTAGTTCAAGCCTCCAGATTTATGAGACCATGTTCAGAGTCGGGAATGAGAGAGACAGAACTGCAACCCCACTGGATAACCAAGATTTACAGGCCTTTTAAAGCAATGCACCTTGGGAGCTAAACATACAATGGCACAACAGCCCGGTGGTCAAAGGTTACAAAGCAACCCCTACTCCTCCCATGAACTCCATAAAAACCTCTCAACCTGTAAAAAAAGTACTGCTCTTGCTTGGCTGTGGTCTCTCTCAGGGTTTAACCCCAGTAAAGCCTGTCTCCTGCTGTGGAGCTTGGCAGCTAACTTCATTTTTTCCTAACATTGTCTTTCCCTTTCTCTGGTACCTTTTACCACAAGAGGGAACCCAGAGAATCCTCTGAAAAGACCTCCCATTAGATCAGTGGAAAAGTGGGATGGAGATAGACTCTTACAGCCATGGATTCCAGTGACCTTATGCCTGCAGATAATTCTTCCTTAGCAGAACCTCCTTTGTTTCATGCAATCAAATCCAAACTATCTAGGGGTTGGACTAGTACCTGGGACTGGAATTCTGAGGCTGGCTTTAATTCCTTTGGTTTTCTTGATTGTAGTCTCCTCTCTGCCTTCTGTGAAAAATGGGGAACTAAAATTCCACCGCTATCACTGATCATGTACGAGAGAAGTCTGTTGAGGCAGGAGATTAGGGCGTGGCCAGCTGTCTGGGCAGGTAGACATGACCTGTCAGTCATAAAGATTGAGGACACATGCACAGAAAAACTGTTCCCTGATCCAGCCCGCGGATCAACTCGTGGGTCTTGCCTGGAGGAGAGACGGGATGGGGGATGGGGGCAGGGCAAGAGGAGAGAGAAATGGAGACAAGTCCAGAGGTTCCGATCAAGTCTCCCTTTATTGCGGAAGTGTTACAGCTTATCTAGAAGCGGGAACGGAAGCTGTCATCGCACAGGGTTGTGGCGAGCACGGATAGGCTGTTGTCATTTCCTGGCGAGATAGGGGAGGATCATGGGAAATGTAGGCTTTGCATGTAGGCTTGCAAGAGGGGAACATGGGAGATGTAGGCTGACACACCGAATGCCCACAGGGAGGAGAAAAACGGAGGAGAGACGGGGCGACAGCCGTGAGACTGTTTCACCGATCCCTACAGTTTCCAAAGGCCATCCATGGATTATTCAGAAAATACCATCTTCAATTCTTCAAGCAGGCTTCTGATAGGATGGCCCAGGTCTGGCATCAGCCTGAAGAATGGGAGATACTAAAGACTGAGGCCATTATCCTTGTGTCCATCATGCTCTCTCTCTCTTAATGGCATGCTCTCATTCTGCAGAACATACTTCTTTTCCCACCTTAAATAAATATAAAACTTCTCTTTCTCCTGTCTTGTGTGGTTCTTTGTTGAGGACAGAATCCCTAGAAGGAGCCCACAATACCCCAGAACCCTGGTGATACCATAGTCCAGCTGTCTTCACAACAGATCACTCTCCATAAAGTCCATCAAACATCCTCTTTGGATATTTCTTCCTGGTCATTCTCTCCCCTAGGTTTGGAGCCATGGGCCAAATGACAGTATGGGGTTGAGGGACTGAGTAGACACAGTGACCTATCATTCAATGTGGATGCCACTGACTGTCCCTGATTTCATCTGAGCCTCTCTGCTGCTCCGAAGTCCTGGTTCTCCAATTTTTCTGGATCAACGTGGATACAATAAACAAATGTATCCCCTCACCATGGAACAGTGTGAATGTGGCAGAAGGAGCCAGACTCCAAGTATTCTTCCCTGCTTTGCAAAATGTCTCTCATCTCTGACAGACCCACCTGGCCCTGGAGCAGCTGAGATGGCACTAGAGAGGGACCTAAGTGCTGATGATACCTGTTGGATTCATGGAATCTGTGCAGCACACCTAGTGTGACTTTGTCTATGCCAGTCAGAGTCACACAGCTGGTACAGAGTGAGAGATCTTGGTACTGTCATCACCCTCAGGCTTGACCTCAGCCTCCAACCCTGAGATTGACAGGAACAATCTGGGACTACCCCTGTCACACCAGTGCCCACTTGGCCCAACACAACCAGAGGGCACCCCCAGTCCCAGCCCACAGCAGGAGCAAGGGCCTAAATCTAGACAGTACTTATGAGTCTGCCATGCTGGGAGTGAGGAAGTAAGCATAGGGAGTGTGTCTCCCTCTTCTGGGCATCTTTTGCACTTGCCGTCTCACCCTGATAGTGGGCCCTATTAACAAGACCGTCTATGCCAGAACAGGACACAGAAGCAGCCACCATTCATAGTCTTGCTAGGACCACGCTTGTGTTTTACCAAGTGAATTCACACAGAGAGGAAGTTAGCACCAAAGTTGCTGCATAGATACAGCAATCCAGGATAAACTAGCAGTCTTTAGGGTTTGAAGAGAGCATGTAGGGCGTGGTAAGATACTTCTCCAGAACAATCAGGGAGGCCTTGCTGATTACGGACCATGTGAACTGAAGCAGCAGCGGTGGGAAGCCAGGAACCCAGGGGTCTGCAGAGAGGCCCCAGGCAAGAGGAAAACAAGTGAAAATGTCCTGCTGAGAAACCATTAGGACACAGTCAGGATGCACAGAGAACAGGAGAACACCAATGCTGTCTTTGCTGTGGGACAAGCAGTTTTGATCAAAAGTATCAGTCTGTTTTAGAAACCAGGTCCTTGGAGGTGGGTAGGTGACACCTTGCCTGGGTCATTGCATTCATTCCATCACCAGTCATGGATTTTAAAGCTGATCTTCTGCAGACACTGGACAGGCACCAATTACTGTTTGTGAAAAAAAAAAAAAAAAAAAGGACCCTGCCCTCATGGGAGATGTTGTATTGCAGATAGGACTGCAGGTATCACACAGATGACCCCACTGTTGAGTCCTTTAACACAACTGGTAACCTTTAAAAGTGGAGGGCTGACATAGATACCCATCTCCTGGAGGCAGCTGCAACCCAGGTCCCCGGGAATCACTCCCATCCTTCTGACGGCCATGACCTGTCCAAGGTCCACTGGGAGGTGGCAGTGAGAGAGCGCTGGCCATGTAGTGTCACACTTGGTCTCAGGTAGATTGACATAGCTACTGGCCACAGAAGACAGGGCAAAAGAGGAGGGCTCTGTGGTCTATTCCTGGGGAGGGGACTCACTGACTGTTACCGTGTCTTCCTCAGGTCCCTGTTCAGAATACTGTAAGTTCTTTTTACAACTTTGTTCTTGTGCATGTTCTTTATCTACCTAAAGTTTCCATAATCAGTACACACTCCTTGAACTATGGCTACCATCAGCATTGCATATGCACTGACCAGTTTAGCTGAGATCATCACCAATGCTCCCCGTCCCCTGCACCCTCTCTGAAGTCCTCTGCTCCACCAGGATTGCGACATTGCTTTGGTTCCCTGCTCTTCCAGGTAGAAGGAATTCCTGGCTTCCTCTTGATTACTCCCATAATCACCACATTCTTCAAGTGCAGGGGAGTAAGCAGTTTCTTCTATTTTCTGAGCTCACCTACTCAATTATGAAGTCTGGTGTTCAGGAAATAACACAGAGGTCTTGGAGAAGACCTGACTCAAAACCTCATGTTCCCTACACTTCCCAGGCTCCTACTAGGACCAGTGGACCAGGGCACCATGGTGAGTGTCAGTGTTAGTGTCAGTTGAGAACAGTATCCAGGACACCCCAGTCTGATTATTCCCTTCCTCATGCAGACAAACTGGCACTTGCATCTACTTTCATTGAAAAGGACAGCAAAGGTTAACACCGTTCCTAACCAGAAGCTCCTTTACTTCATGAGACCCAAACCCAGCACCTCTATGTTAGGGTTAATGTCCGAAGCTGGAATTCTGAGATTGGCTCTAGTTCCACCTAATTCTCACTTCTTGGTTTCATTTCCTCCTTGTGCAAGTTTCCTTTTCATGCCCTTTGTGGGTTCATATTCAAAAGTGAGGAACTAAAATCATACTGGCATGTCTGGGTGTGTACAAGGAAGACCGTTGTCCATCTGGTCTCAGGTCAGGACGCTCTTCTGGGATCCACTAAGTGTCTGTTTCTCTAGATCTTTCCTGCCGGTTATTCTCTATCCCCCAAGAGGACCATCCAGTGGCCTGTTTTGGGCCATGGGCCTGGAGACTGGCCCTGCTCTCATATGAAGCCTTACTCCAGCCATCAATCCTGCTCCAGGACCTGGCTTTTCCAATTTCACTGAACTAGTCTCTACTCAGTAGGGATCATTACAGTTTCCAGGAAGGGTGGAGGAAAGTGAAGAGAAGGTATGCTATGACTGGACTGGACCTGGCCCCAAGTGTCTTCAGAAATACCCAATCCTCCTGCTTAGGAAAACAGTTCTTGCATCTTCAGGTGACAGAATCACCACCACGCACCTTAGAGGAGGTCAGAGTGCAGCCCTGGTCAGGTTCAGGTGCACCCATAAGGCTTGCTGGCCTGGAGGCCCTGAGTGACCCGGTCTGTGTGAGCCATAGCCACACAGGTGACAGTGAATGAGAGACCCTGGGGATGTCATTAGGCCTAACCAGTGGTTCACTCTCAGCCCTAACCATAGCCTCCAGTCCTGAAAGCACCGTAAGTACTATGGGACTTCCTCAATCACTTTCAGCACACGCCAAGCCCAGCAACACCAGAGAGGATATCCCCGGCCCAGCCCACAGCCTCAGTAAAGTCCTGTATCTGGGCTGTCCCTCTGGAGGCCATCTCTGGAGTGGAGAGGTCCAGGCAGTCTCCCTTATTTGGGCCCTTTCTGCACTTGCCATCTCATGCCAACCCAGAGGGTCCTGTTAAGTACCAGGAAGTCTTCTC
>RJWM01039164.1:0-16293 GCA_004363535.1 Dasyprocta punctata | reverse complement strand
CACAACTACAAACACACTTAGCCACCTCATCTTTGACAAAGGGGCCAAACATGTTCATTAGAAGAAAGACAGCCTCTTTAACAAATGGTGCTGGAAAAACTGGCTTTCTATATGCCGTAAACTAAAACTAGATCTATGCCTATCACCATGCACTAAAATAAAGTCAAAATGGATCAAAGATCTGAATATAAAAACAGAGACACTAAACTTACTAGAAGACAGAGTAGGTAAAAATCTTGATGACATAGCAATAGGCAGAGAGTTCATGAACAAAAATGAAATTGCACGGGAAACACTTCCCAGTATCAACAACTGGGAGCTCATCTTACTAAAAAGTTTTTGTGTGTCAAAGGAAATCTCCAACAGAGTGAAAAGAAAACCGACCAACTGGGAAAATATCTTAGCCAATTGTCCATCAGACAAAGGAATTCTATCTAAAACATATAAAGAATTAAAAGAAATCAGGTCCCTAAAATTCAAGGACCCCATCCAAAAATGGACATCTGAGATGAATACACACTTCTCAGAGAAAGAAATACAAATGGCAAATAAATCTATAAAAAAATGTTCAACATCAATGGTCATTCGGGAAATGCAAATTAAAACAATGCTCAGATTCCATCTCACTCCAGAAAGAATGGCCAAGATTAAAAAATCAACCGACAACAAATGCTGGAGGGACTGTGGGGAAAAAGGAACTCTTCTCCACTGTTGGTGGGAGTGTAGACTGGTGCAACCACTGTGGAAGTCAGTGTGGAGATTCCTTAAGAAGCTAGGATTAGAAATCACATTCAACCCTCTATACCACTTCTGCGCATTTTCCCAGAAGAATTGAAAACATCACACCACAGTGATATCTGTGCCCCCCATGATTATAGCAATCCAATTTGTAATAGCCAGATCTTGAAAACAACCCAAGTGCCCATCAATCGAAGAATGGATATAAAAGATGTGGTATTTTTATACAATGGAGTACTACTCAGCTATTAAGAAAGATTGCATTGAGACTTTTATAAGTAAATGGTCATGACTTGAGACCATACTCATAAGTGAGATAAATCAAACCCACATGTGTAAATACCGTATTATTTCCCTAGTGTAAGAAGCTGAAAAAGTATATCTGATCCAAAATCTCCAATAAATACTATGTAAGGGTAAAAAACAGCTCGAAGAGCAAAAGTAATTGGGAAGAGAAAAGGGGGAAAGAGAAAAGGGAAAAGGAAAAAATATAAATCTGTATATATGTATATGTAAGATGAATAAAACAACACACTGCTATATATATTCGTTATTGAGAAAGAACAATTAATACTCATATAATTTGATCAATTTTACATGTCTATGTCTGTTAATGTAAGTAACCTTTTTAAAGATAACCATATGCAATATTGCAACCATTGTCAAGTTTCTATCATCCTGTTTTGTAAACCTGCAATGTTACTGTTGTGCATTTATTCTAGTCGTTTGTTTGTCTCTTTTGCCTGTTGTCTTTGTTATATATGTCTTTTTTCTTCTCTTGAATAAAAATTTTTTAAAAATTAAAAAAGAATAAAAGTAAAAACAACAGTCTAATGCTCCATTGAATGTTTTCTAATTTAGTATGATGCTCTGAACATTTTAATTATAAGATCTCTGCCACCTAAAAGCGCTCATTAATTCTACTGTTACATAATTTGCTTTATACATATAGTCACCTAAGTCAAGCTTATTTTGGCAAATAAGCTTTTAAAGGATAAATCTTACATATATATCTTACTAACCGTATGGTTCATGCTTGTCTTTATTTATTTATTTTTTTGGATACTGGAAATCAAACTCAGGACCTTGCGCTTGCCAGGCTCATGTTTGTCTTTAAAAGCATTTTTCATGTTAGTTACACTCTTCAGAATTTTAATTATTCAAGATTATACTTATCTCTCACAGAAACAGGACCCTAGAGATTCTAAAGTCAGGATTTCACTTGACTTTAGAATTTCAGGTTTTAAAGCTCTGTTCCTAACTACATCTTTTTTCTGAAGTATCTGCTTTCAAGTCTTATACATTTTTTTTAACCTGTAAGGTAATCCATTATAATGTCCATAATTAAGTTTACTATACTGTTTATATTTAACTCTTGCACAGAAGACACTTTTTATTAATCTAAAAAGACTAGAAATCTGTGGCTCTAGGGACTCAACACTGTTTACAAATGCTAAGTAGCAAGCTAGAGGAAGCCTAGAAACCACAAAATGAATCTCGCTCCAAGAAGGTTGGCTTTATATTGAAACCTTAGGTGCTTTAAAATAGGGCAAATGGTTCTCCCTGTTCCTTTTTTAACTTGCATTTCCCTACCAGAGAAAATAGATATGTTGATGGATGGTTGACACCTTTGCTGTTCAGTGCATTTTAACTTCTATCAGAGCAAATAGCTGTGGGCTGCTGTGTACAAGTTACTGTTCTGATTATACTTAATAGTTTGGATTCACTGGGACATGAGTGGTTCTGGATAGAGTAGAGATGATACTTTCACATGAGCCATATTGACTTTATTACTTTGTTAGATGGTACTCTGTCTAGATTTTTAGATAGCAGAAATTAAAGATTAAGATTTTAAAATTAGCTCTTTACATTGCCTTTGTGGTTCAGAGAAATGATCACTTTTTCATAGTTTAACTATTTCTCTTTCTCTTTTCATTCCCTTTCCATACCCCTTTTATATTTCACCCAACACCAAAAATGCCCTTTCAGAAACACAAAGTAGATCTTTTCTACAAGCTACGCCATGTGATGAATGAACTTATTGATCTGCGAAGGCAGCTACTATCTGGTCACCTGACTCAGGATCAGGTGCGAGAGGTTAAGCGGCACATCACCGTGCGCCTGGACTGGGGTAATGAGTAAGTATAAATGTTATTTGGGTATCTCTAAGTGTTACATATGATAGCTCAGACCTCATGGAAGTTGAACCTGATCCAAACTTCATTTTAATGATTAAAGGGCAATGGGGATGTAATTGAGTACAAAGGCCCTGGGTTCAATCCCAGTTACTGCCAAAAAACAAAGAATCCTGTGAATCTGATGATTTGTCACTTTCCTAGAGTAAAATTCTAAGACTTTGGCATTCAGAGTTAGGTGTAGATAGTATTCAGATGTTATTTCATCCTAGTTTTAATAATTGATGTAAATTTCAGGTCCCTTTGTCTCATTCTCTTAAAAGTAGGTCCATTGAACTTTGAAATAACCAGGTTGCTTCCTTCCTATATACTACAGGACATGCACATATACTTGAAGTATGTTTAAGTATGAATCTTAAGCTCGTTTTTCCTCTCAAGACATCATTATAATGATAGAGAATGAAAAGGGGCCCAGCAATAAATGAGATGTGTGAATCCATTTCTGGAAACTGGAAAGTAAATAGAACATGATGCCATGGAGGGTTGCAAGTGAACTTTAGAGATAACAAAGGGTTGACCTAAGGAGTGAGTAGACAAGTGTTTCCCTTTGTATAAGCAAATAAGATTTTATGAAAAGGGGTGAAGTTTGACTTCAAAATAAAAATTCACAATAAGAAAATGATGTTTTGTAGTCTTCTTGAAAATAAAAGATGGAAAATAATTGAAAGAAGCTTAACATAGACACTTTATGGGAGGATTCAACATCAGAAATAATAATTTTCAGAAACAGAACCAAGGGGAGATATATAGGAAATTCTGAAGGGGGAAAAAACATGATTTCCTCAAGTTGAAAACAAGAGTTTTAGAATTAAAAGGGCCCACCTTGTACTTTATATAATGCATGTAAGGGTTCTGTAGTGAGGCACATTAAGATAGTTTAGTATTCCAGGGATAAAGAAATGCCCTTTAGATGTTAAGGCAGAAAAACAGATTCTCTTATAAAACAAAAAGAATTACAGCAGCCTCAAAAATGTTACTGTTAGGTGAGTATAGTGAGGCACACCTGGAATCCCAGCAGCATTCTGTTGGCAGGAGGATTGCCATTAACTGGAGACTAGCCTGAACTACATAACAAGACTCTGTCTCAAAAACAAAAAACAAAAAAACAAACAAAAAAAATCCTGTTGCTTTTAACAATGAGTGCTAGAAGATGGTATTTTTAGAGTTCTGTAGAGAAATGATTTACCAGCCAGTTTTGTAAACAATCTGATTAAATTTGATAACTCAAATAGAGTCATTTTAGGGACTCAAGGATATACAAAAGCCACTTTTCATGGTATTATTTTTCGTAGGAGAAACTTGAGAAATGCTCTTGCAACATAGAAAAGTAAAACAGAAAATTGAAGCATAGAATCTTAATTAATGTGGGTGTATGCAACTCAGGATAGTACTGGTCATCAGGAGAAAAATAAATGCTAAATTGGTTATTTGTAATATTTTTGAATGGATAACATCCTAGCCTTATTTATTTTCATTATATTTTCTCTTGACTAATAACAAGATTGTGGTACACTACAGACTATTTGTGTAACATGATATGAATTCAAGTATACATAGATCAGTTTGACTTTGGGAAATAAAATAATAAAGTATAGTATATTAGCTTACACCTACTGATTCTAACTCTTCGGCTCAAAACACTGTATTATAAAATTATATAGCTGCATTTATTTTGAAAATCAGTAGTCACAATAATTGCAAACATAAAGTAAGTTCTTTACCAAATTGTTACCCTTGAACTGATGATACTAGTAGTTGTATAATATGTCATGTTACAGTTGAACTGCAAGTATAAGTACTAGTAAAGAAGATAATTATTTTTGAAATATCAGTACTTCTTTACTACAAACTTGGAAAACAAACCAATCAGATTTCACAATCTTAAAGATGGTAGTTTAGGAACAAGTTGAAATTATTCTTCAAGAAAGCTAAGAATGTTATAAATATTTCTCTGTAAATTACAGAGCTACTCCACCATCATTAATAACTTTCTCTGTGAAGTCTATCTGTGTTGTAGGGGTATTTATATGTCCATTTTAATAAAAATCAGGAACAAAGTTCATTCCCCTCCTCTACTTTTCCTTCTCCTCCTCTCCCTTGTTCTTCCTTTTCCCCTTTCCCTACTCCATCTCCTTCCATATTCAGTCTTTATTCTTTGTGTACCTCTTTTCTTCCACCTTCTCCTCCTTTTCCCTCATTTTCTTTTCCCACCCATAGAAAATACAGTCACTTAAAAACCTAAAAAAGAACTTTGTAGTCATGTTATTATTAAAAGAAAATGACATCTTTCTTCAAAACTATTAGGACTATTCTGATTATTGCTTGACTTTATTCTTTTACATTTTCTTTCTGTGTATTTTGAAAGAAGAGATGGTTTACTGTGAAAATGAAGTCATTTCATACCATTAGGTTATATAATAAAAGAGATGGTTTCACACAAAACTTGAGCACTAGTAACCATATCCATTGTTACAGTTTTGTGCCCCAGTAGTTCTATACTTCTTGTTACAGCTGACTTTTCTAGATGCAATAAAATATTGAAGTTTAACACATGTTGACATGTGTTAGATGTACAATGTGTGCTTGAGTATATTTTAGTGTCTTTTTTATGTAAATATACATACATAATTTAAAATTTTTATACAGCTGGGGATTTAGCTCAGTGGCCTAAGCGCCTGCCTGGCAGATACGAGGTTGAGTTCCATCCCCGGTAATAAAATAAAATAAAATAAAATAAAATAAAATAATATAATATAATGTAATATAATACAATATAAAAATTTTTATACCTTTTCTACAAATTCTTATGTATTATACCCCCTGTATGTTCAAGTTCTATTTTAGAAACTGTTAATAATGGCTATCAATAGTATATTCAGTACTATGACAAATATGTAATATGTGAGTTACTATGGCAAATATGTAATACGCGAGTCTCACTTATATGCACTCTTATAATGAAGTACTACTGTGCCCTTCCAAGACAATAACTGTATTTTACCTACTAAGGAAACCAAGACTGAGAAGCACCTTTTCCAATGTTGTATAGAATGGTTAGTGGTAGATTTGCTGTTTATATCTAGAACTGATCCCAATTGCTGTATATGGTACTTTTGCAGAATGTTACCATCAAATTATTGATGTGAGTCTTAAGACCAGGCAACTTGTTGCCAATACTGGTAATCAGTATGCTGTTTGATCTTTGTTTTATTCTCCAACATGAACATTGCATGCTCTATATGTCTGACTTAATATTCAATTAGAATATCTGAAGACATAAACCAAATTGGTTCTGTAATCTTTGTTTAGATTTTAAATTAAATACAGAACTTTCCACATCTATGTAGCAACAATTTTTATTTTGCATCTTCAAATTAGGAATTACTTATTTGATCAAAATTTCAAGATTTAGGCATTGAATTTATATAACATGTTTATTGATCCATTGTTTATGTGTAGATTCATTCCATAATTAAAAATTGTATCAGGTAAAAACCAGTACTTACACAATATTGTGTTTTTGTATTTATAGGAACTACATACAGAAATGATATGATACAAATTTGTATCCAAACTAGCCATTATCTCTGCTAAAGTCCCACATAGAGAATAGGTCTGTTAATTATATTCATTCCTAAGTGATTTTAAAATCACTTAGGAGTATAATTTTTATTAATGTTCATAAAGATGTTAAGTTTCTTCTCAGTCTCTACTTTCAGCACTAAGTAAACATAGCATAACTAAGTTAAAATTGCAGTAACCCAGGACTGCCACAGCTCAGTTGATCTTTTCCTTAGAAAACACCAAAATAAGGAATATTTTATTCTTAGAATAATATATAGAATTTGTCTTCTTTAGGTAGAAATTTTTATAAGCTTTTGTTGATTTCAAATGTTTTCATACATTGTTTTAAGTGAAATAATTAGTGTCTTTTGTGATGTCATGAAATTTAAGAAAAATCACTAGTAAATTTACAATTCTAATTATTTTACTTTTTATTTCCCTCACTCTTCGTCTGTCATTTTTGTCCCTTCCTGTCATTTGTACTTTCTCTTTCAGATGTTCACCTATCCTAACCCATTCATATCCCTTTCTTCCCACTGGGCTTATGACCTTCTGTAAGGTAGTTGCTTTTCGAATAAGCAACACATGAAGTAGTTTGATTTGTCACATGCAGAAAATACCTCTTAATGAGTTTCTCCTGAGGACATGCTTAGCTAGGATTCAGAAAGGTTTGTGGCTCAGCACTGTCCCTGAGTATAGTGTTACATTCCAACCTCAGAAAATCTGAAATTCCCAGTGGCTTTTCAGTTA
Source organism: Dasyprocta punctata (assembly GCA_004363535.1). Lineage (NCBI taxonomy): Eukaryota > Metazoa > Chordata > Mammalia > Rodentia > Dasyproctidae > Dasyprocta > Dasyprocta punctata. The sequence goes on along the minus strand of RJWM01039164.1, from coordinate 9,046 downwards.
GGGTTTTTCTGATACTTGGTTTTGTACTCACCAATCAGTGTTTTGTATTCCAGAAGTTTGGCATGGGTTCTGGCTCTGTTTATAGTGTTTGTGATCAAAAACCTTCAAGTTTTATGTTCCAATGTGTGTATCTCTGCCTGCCTCTTCTCTTTCTGTCTCATTTTGTCTTGTCTCATGTGTGTCTCTGTCGCTGTCTCTCTCATAAATGTTCTGTGAAAGATGGCTATTATTATTTATATGTTTTATATTATATAAACAAGCTGTGCTTTTATTAGTATAGTTATCTGTAATGTCCTTATTAAAAGCACTAGAAAAGGCAGTGCCCACAAGACATCTTAGTATCTCCGTGTTTCCTCAGCTAACTCTAGGAGGCTTAATGTCCTAAATAATATCCACTGTAATTACTTAACTTTACTTTATCTTGTATGGTTCAGATTTATCTGCTCTAAAAGATTCACCATCACTAATACAGAACATTGAAAAGAAATGTAAAATTCAAAGAATTTCATGTAGAGATTCAGGTCCTCAGAGAGCTCTACCTGAAACAATAGTTTGGAGTATGTTTTTTGCTGTTGTGTCCCCAAACTCAGCATGAGCCAAGCATAGAATAGGCTCTAAAAATGTTCATTGAATGTTTGAATGAATGAATGACTAATCAGTGATAAGTTTTGGAAACTCCAGGTGTGCTGATTGCTTTACATAGATTAATCCTTACAACAGTCTATGATAGAATGCCTTGGCAGAAAAGCCAAAATGCAAACCAAGCAATCTGATATTAGCACTCGTGCTACTGATTGCTCTGCAGCACTGCCTTCTTTTGCTTTGAAAGTAGACCAGAGAATATGTTGACCAATCTCTGTGTTCACTTTTCCTAAGTAAGCCATAGGAAGAAATAGCCAGGAACCTCTTTTTCCTGGTGAAATTGATAGTCAACATGTATTACTTTTCAAGTGCAACATTGTTGCCTTCTTTCCAAAGAGGTTATTGACCAAGTTAATTTTTGCCAGTTATCCTTTCTCTGTTGAAGACAGTTTTAGTAGAAGGAATTTAATCTTCAGTTTTTACCAGGTCACCCATTAGTCATTCTCTTATTTCTCAAGAGAGTGAAATCAAGAAACTAAAAGGTGCTATGCTCTAGGTACTTCTAGGACAGGGAAAGTACTCTGCTCTCAGGGGAAAAACGAGATAAGTAAGAAGGTTTGCTTGGCTCAAAGTTACTATATTCCATATATCCAGCACTCTTGGTCTGATACATAGGAAGACCTCAGAAAGTATCTGTGCAGTGGATGAGTGGGTATTTTGGTGGGTGGTTTACTGCAGAAGAAAGCCAGTGGTACCATAATGCTAAAACAGAATTTGTGTAGATGCCATCCAGGCTCATCACTGTGTTTGGTGCACTAACAAAAGAACACATATAGTCAGTTCCAACGTCATGGAATTTTTCTTAAATTGTTGTATCTAAAACATCTATTTTGCTGATTGTTTACTTAGTCCTTTTTATGTTTATTTCCTAATTGTAATACTTAGACTATTCCATGTAATTTTGGCTTCTGCATTCAGAATTCAACTAGTCATACTTTTTAAAATGTCTCCACATTTTAAAAATCATGTCTGTTTTTTTCTTGTTATTCCCCAAACAGTACATCATAACAACTATATACCTGACATTTATGTTTTATTAAGAATTATACATAATATGGAAAAGATGTAAAGCATACAGGAAAATATGTGCAGACTATATGCAAATGCCACACCATTTTTATGTAAGGTGCTGAGTATGCTCAGATTTTTATATCCACGAGGGAGTCCTGGAATCAATCCACCATGGTTACAAAGGGAACTCCAGTGATTAAAGAATATGTGTGCAATGTTGTTTCTTTATTTTTGTAGTTTAGAAAAGTTAAAGTGATATGACATATAATAAAAATTTGGAAAATGTCTTAAAAGATCAATTTTATAATTCCAGTTTCCTGATATAAATACTAACATTTTTTGTGATCTTCCACATACATATAAAAACATTTTAAATATTTGTGATCATGCTTCAAAATTATATTATAAATTGTTTTGTATGAAAAGTGAGGTGGAAAGGATGTGCAACACTGAACCACGTTCTTGAAGTCCCTGAATTTATTTTAAATAAATGGGAGTTTTATATACAGAAAATAACTGAAAAACTAATTTTGCTGGTATGTTATAAAAGTAGTGCATAGTCAAGTTAAAGAGCAAAATGTTTCTCTTCCAGAAGTCCCATGGAATACTTTGCCACACACAATAATTCATAACCTTTGTATTGAGTCAGATGGCCATAGAGCATCTCTGAAATCTTCTGAGAGGTGTAGATCTTCTCTTCACAAAGAAATTCAAATTCAACTATAAACTCACATACACAACTCATCTAGTGTCTCAAGTAGTTTCAGATGTTCGCAACCCTGTAGCACCACAGAACCATAGGGTTAGAGCTATTTTTTTAAACTGTAAAAAAGGTGGTAACATTTACCGAACATAAATTATGTTCCATATTTGGACTCAAGAATTCTGATTGTGTCTAATTTCCACTCCTTAATTTTACTACCTAGTCGCCCAAAATTATCATCTCTTCTTCCTGTTCAAAATCATATTACATTTCCTGTTGCTTTAAATAGTAATATTCTTTGGTTAAACTTCAGCTTAATGTTTTTAAAGATGTTAATACTAATACATAGGCCTTTACCAGTATCAGTGTTAATTAATTTGAAAATAAGATCTCAACCAAAACATGTGTCTTTAAGAAATGATTCTTAATTTGTTGACTTTGAATTGCAGATCTACTTGAACCCTGAAGAATTTTTCATTCTAATGAAAATCATGCATGGGTGAACCTAAAGCATACTAGTAGGATGGAGAGAAATAGAAAAAAACATGACTTATTAATGGTATGAAGACAGTCATCCTTAATAAACACCAGGTTTCTATTATAAATATGATGCTGAGTTCTTTTTATCATCACAGATGGAATTGGTTGAGGACTAGAATTGTGCTCATCACATTTATTTACCCAAAGGTGAACACAATTAGATGTTGCTGGATAAGGCTGTGTAGCTTCCGGGTCAGTACCTAAACAGCTGTACATGGTATCATGACAGTACAGATTTCCAGGCACATAATGAGAAATGAATACTGTGGACACAGCATGCTAAATGTGGTCTTTCTCTTTACTAGGCATTTGGGCTTGGACCTGGTACCTCGGAAAGACTTTGAAGTAGTGGATTCTGACCAGATCAGTGTCTCAGATCTCTATAAGATGGTAAGAAATCTAAGATGAAGTAACTTATTTCTGCACACCTCATTTTCCTCCTTTGTTTTCCCTGATTATATTATAAAATAATATTTCTAAAATTATTCCTTTGCTGTTGGTTCAGTATATCTAAGGAGACTTCGTTATTTGGATGTTACATATCATACTTCCTTCCCAAATGGAAATACCATGTAAAGGGGCTAGGCTTATACTGTCTAAGAGTCACTCTTCTGTTGATTTTTCTTTGTTGGTTTTCCTTTATCCTATGACAGTTACTAACATACCTCTTTCCCTCTACTTTTTAAAAGGGGAAAGTGGCTGAAGCGAGAAAGAGCAGTTATCTGTTAATAAGGTGACTGAACCTGGAAATAATGTACCTATCTTCCTAGGGACTTCCTGATGTTAGTTATTATAAAACTGTACCAGATTAACTGATGACCAAGGTTTAATTTTATGGACTGGATCAGAAAAAGTAAAATAAAACAAATCAACAGTGGAAAACCTCAGACAACAGTCAAGCTTAGACTAAAGGACTAGATATAACCTCATTTTGAGCTTATTTTCAGCAAATATATACTGGTGAGAATTACAAGTTTTAAAATCTCTTTCAGAAAATAATAATAATTTTAAGGAACATTGAGGATCTAGGGTGCTGCCTAGCTGAGGGCCTAAAGGAAAAAGTTGCCTGAATAATCCAAAAATCACCTATTGGTTGCTTCTGCATACTCACTTGTTATATTTACTAGTGTGTACAAGGATTTGCTTTAATTATCCTGCACACAGTATAAATGTGTGATACAGAGATTAAAAATAAGCAAGACTTAATCCTTTCCTTCAAGAATCTCACTACCTGGGGTTTTAGTTTTTAACCCTTCCTGAATCATAGAGGATCTGATGATATTTCTTCCAATCAAAACATCAGTATAAACTTTTTTTTTGTAGTACTAAAATTGATCCCAGGTCCTTTACACAGAGCTACATCACCAGCACTTTTTAATTTTTGTTTTTTTGAGACAAAGTATTGCTAAGTTTCCCAGACTGAGATCAAACTTAGTATCTTACTGCCTCAGACTCCCAGAGTGGTGGGATTACCTATGCATGCCACATGCAGTTTTCAAGAATTGATGCATGCTCTTCTTATTGTTTCTAAAGTGTGTTCATGAACTCCATGTTAGAAATGATACTCTGTGGAATCCATAGACCACAAAAAAGTTTCCTTGCTTGTTAGCATAATAAAAGTATACACAGATGTTGTTAAGAGTAATGACTGATTTCCTAGGGATTGAAAAGAGAAGGAAAGACATTCCAAAATGGCAGACACAATATTGAAATGGCAGTTCCTGAAAGTCTAAGACATTTCATGACTTTGGCATGTAGGTATATGTTAGTGAATACATGAGGCCAAGATTAGGAGGAAAATCATGAAGAGCTTTGTATACCCCAAATTAGAACACTCCTGTAATCTGAACTGTGAGAACAAAAAGATCAGTGTTTTTGATCATAAAATGGAGGCAGAATGCTGTCATTCAAGCAAGAGTTTTGTTTTGTTTTGTTTTATTTTTTGTACCGGGAATCAAACTCAGGACTTTGTGTTTACCAGGCCAGCGCTGTGTCATTGATCTGTATCCCTGGCCCTTCAAACAATAGCTGTTATTGTTAGTACTTTCGGGTACAGATGGAACAGTGAAAGTGGTAAGAAATTGTCAGACTCTGAACATATGTTGATGTTAGAGTTGTTTATAGGTTGAATTGACATAACATGTGAACAACAAAAAAATAGCTTTTTGGTTTTGATTTTCTCTGCTAGGTAAAGATGAAGTGGGAAACACTATAGAAGAAGCAGGTTTGGAAGTTGAGTAGTGAGGAGTCAGTAGTTGAATTTTTTCAAGTTTGAGATGCTTTTTAGACATCCAGACAGTAATATTGAAGCTTCGGAGTTCTAGCCAGGTGTGGTGGCATGCACCTGTATTTACATCACTCTGGTAAACAGACAGATGAATCCTAAGTTTAAGCCCAGCCTGGACAATCAACAATTTAGTGAGACCCTTTATCAAAAAGTAAAAAGGGGCTAGGGATGAAGCTCAGTGTAAAGACCCTAGGTTCAGTCCCCAGTACCATATATACATACATGCATGCATAAAAATCTGGAGTTCCTTAGTGAAGTTTAGGTATAATAATTTCAGAGTCAGACGATACATACATTTGAAGCTATAGAACTGGATAAGATGATTACCTCCTCCACTCCATACAGTGAACCTGGTGTCTTAGTTACTTTTTTTCATTGCTGAGACAAAACACCTGATACCCAAAATTAGGGAAGGAAAGGTTTATTTCTTACAGTTCTTGGGGGTTTTAGTCTATATTTAGCTGGCTGCAAGGCAGGGCAACATGGCAGGGCAGCATTCATAGTGGCCACCAAACAGCAAGCTTGAACCTGCAAGAGAGAGAGGGCAAGACACACCTTCTTCCAACCCTTACACTGTATGTCGGCTCCACCCTTGGGCGGATGCAGCACTCATATCACCAATCCCAGCGCTAGACAACAAACTAATCATGAATGCTAGACTCTGCTGTGTTTATGCCTTGATTACATGAGACTTGGCGGGGCCATAGAAATATAACTATAATACCTAGTAATCTACAGACCCCACACAGCACTTTGAGACAGCTGAGTATCAACAAACAAAAAGCCTCTCATAGAGACCAGAACAGACATCTCATGAAAGGAAATTGGATAAGCAGGTAGGCCAAAGAAAGTGGTGATTTCTGTCTGCAGAGAAAAAGGAAGACACAGGTACAAACGAGAATGAAGCAATCCAAGTAACTCTAGAAAATTAAAAATGAGCTAATAGTAATGTATGTGGTATGGAAGTTAAAAGTTAGAGATCTTCCTAAAAACAGAATAGCAGTGAAATAAAAATAGGACAGAAAAGTTCCAAAAATTAGAGATTCAGTCTAGGAAGCCCAGTATCTAAATAATGAAGTTTCAGAAAATAAAACAAAGAAACTTGGCCTGGTAGCACACACCTGTAATCCCAGTACTTCCCAGTACTCTGAGAAGTCAAAGCAGGAGGATCATAAATTCAAGCCCAGCCTGGCCAATTTAGCAACTTAGCAAGATCCCGTCTCAAAATTTAAAAAGTAAGTAAATAAAAGTTAAGAAAAAGGCTGGAGGGACTGGGAGTTTGGCTAAGTGACTTAAGTGCCTGTCTGACAGGTGCAAAGTTGTGAGTTCAATCCCTGGTGCCGCAAAAAAAAAAAAAGAAAAGAAAAAAAAGAAAAAGGCTGGGACTGTAGTTTGGTTTGAAGGCCCTAGGTTCAATTCCAAATCAGAGAGAGAGAGAGAGAGAGAGAGCGCGAGCAAGAGGGCTGGGAAAAAATCATATGAAAAGTGTTCCCAGAATATAGATAAGAGTTTCCAGATGTAGAGGGCCCAATAAGTATTTGGTACTTAATTGTGAAATTTCAGCTTATTAGAAAAAAGACATGAGATAAAAGTTTCCAGAGAGAAAACAGGGTCACATATAAGGCATTTGTAAAGATAGGACCTTGGTTTCTTTCTCTTTCTTTTTTTTTTTTTTTTTTTTTTTTGGTGGCACCAGGGATTGAACTCACAGCCTCACACCTGCCAGACAGGCGCTTAAGCCACTGAGCCAAACTTCCAGCCCTAATTTTTTGAGGCAGCGTCGCACTGTGTAGTTCAAGCTGGCCTTGCACCCTTGTTGTAGCCCAAGCCGGTCTCGAACTCACAATGCTCCTCCTACCTCAGCCTCCCAAGTGCTGGGATTAAAGGCATGTGCCACCATGCCCAGCCGGACCTTGGTTTCTTAATAGTAGTGTTGAAAACTAGAAAATTTAAGAGCTTTACCAGTTATGAGGGGGAAGAAAACCTAGAATTTTATGTTTATTCAACCACAGTACCATTGGAAGTGTAGCCTGAAGGGAATTTTGGTCACTCAGAGTCTCAAAACAACTCTCTTCAGCTGCCCATCAGGAAAGTACAGAAGAATAAATTATTCCTTTAAAATGAAGAAGTAAATCAATAGGTACTGTCCAGGTAATGGAGTCTGTAAAAAAGGCAAAGAATCATGAGATGAATAGCAGAGAAGTCACAGGATGGCAGTTGTGTAATAAATCTAGAGTAACTTTAGAACTGGTCCACATTAATGTAAGCAGCAAAGGGCAGCCAGGAAGGGTATCTTCAGTAGAAAAACTGGACATACTTAACAACTTTCACCTTGAAGAAATGATTTGAAAAGTATGTTGACCCAGCATACGGGTATTTGTCTGTAATCCTTCATTCCGGGACACTGAGGCAGAAAGACAGTGAATTTGAGACTAGCCTGGGCCACACATCGAGTTTTAGATCAGGCTAGATTACATAGGAAGACCCTATCTCACCAAAAATAAATAAATAAAAATTAAAACAAAAACTTTTGTACAGCCATTAGGGGTGTAATAAAAGACTGCTATATAATTGGCCTTCCATTATCTACAGATTCATCCAATCTCAAATTGAAAATATTTGGGGAAAAATTACGACTGTACTGAACTCTTTTTAACTTGTCTTTATTCCTAACAATTCCTAAAAAAATCCAGTATAACCATTGTTTGTATAACATTTACATTGTATTACATATTTTAATCAAGAGATTATGTATAGTGTTGGTTATATGTGAATACCATTTTGTATAAGAGACTCTGATTTTGGGGAGGCCGCCCTTCCTTGCTGCGCACGGGACCCAGCCTACCGGGTCCCGCGATCCTGCACGCCGCAAGAATCAGTGCGAACCTCTGGGGAATGCCGGCCAGCCACACAGGACACAGAGGTACGCAGCCCAGCACAAATCAGCCCAGGACCCCAGAGCTGCTCCCCAGGAACTGAGCAACATAGCTGCAGGGACCTGGAGAGCTTGGGGCCCTCCCACCAGAGTGCAGAGCACACTCCAGCTGCATTCTTCAGTGGAGCGGCTCGAGGGTGTGCCATCCCACAGCTCGGGTGCAGACCCCGCCGCCCAGCAGGGTTGCTCCCAGCACTGTAGGCCTGGGTCCTGCCCGGGCTTGCCCCGCAGGCATAGCTGTTGGGCTGAACTTGCGGACAGAACCAGGGTTGGGTCCGCGTCAGCTGTGGTGCCCCGCCTAGCTTGCTGGGACCGAGAGGCCTTGGCCCCCACCCAGTGAAGGAGGAGGCTCCAGCCGCATGCCCCGGGAAGCCGCACTTCCTTGCTGTGCACGCGACCCAGCGTACCAGGTCCCGCGATCCTGCACGTCACAAGAATCAGCGCGAACCTCAGGGGAACGCCAGCCAGCCTCGCAGGACACAGAGCTACTAGATTCCAGAAGAAAATGACAAAACGAAAGACCAAGAGGCAGTCTCAGTCCCCCAGCCCACAAAGAACAAACCCAAGAGACACTAAGATGGAAGACAGTGGGAGTCACACAAATGGACTTTCTGAAATGATAGAAAATGCAATAAAGAAACAGCTTGATGAAGCTATAGAGAAATTCAAATCAGAAATATTCTCTCAGCTAAAAAATAAAATGAGTATCATTATTAAAGAAATCTTGTATGTATCTAAAGAAGAGCAAGATAAAAACATAGAAGAACTTAAGAAAATGATCGAAACCTTGAATGAACAATATAAGACACAAACAGAATGCATGAAACAGATGCAAAGGGAAATGCAAGAAATGAAAAACTCCATGGAAAGTTTGAAAAACTGCTTAAATGAAGCTGAAGATAGAATCTCAGATCTTGAAGACAGCATG
>RJWM01039163.1:0-15977 GCA_004363535.1 Dasyprocta punctata | reverse complement strand
CTCATAAATCTTATATGAACCAAACAGACCTCCTACCAGTTAGACATTACACTACATCGTAAAAAATTATTTGCCTATAATTAAAATTATTATAAATATTCTTTAAAAGCAATAACTAGCTTTTTAAGAATTACTATTAGGAGCAAGCAGATAAGCATACTGCATCTGTAGTTTAATGAATAGGTAAAAAGTAATTTAGAGGTTATGATCTGTTTAATCATCTGTAGGTTCTGTAATTTTCTGTTTTCTCTATTCATTTTTCCAGATTTTCATACATTATTTTATTAAGTTCCCATAAAAATCAGGTCTCTTTGGTTGAAGGAGGAAACTTGCTAGGCTTTTTTTTTTATAGATTTAATAAATTCAAGAAAATGTGGCTTCTGTAATTCTGCTGGGAATGAGTAATGAGCTTCACATTTATTTTGAGATTGGCTGATCTATAACGCTACATGAACCGCTGGTAAACCCTATATTTTGCACTTATAAATGTATCTCACATGTTTTAATTATTTTAAACAGGTAAAACCAAGCATTTTCCTCTAACATCCATCACCTTAATGGCTAGATAAGCTACGTAATTAAGAAAGGTACAGTGGAGAGAAAATAATCTGTATAGTATTTAGAAAGAAAGAAGAATACAGAGCTAGTAATATCTGGATGTGAACTGGTATTAAGCCTATAACAATTATAACATTATGAGACCATCATTAAAAACTATTCACTGAAAGCCTTTCCTTAGTCAATCAACAATATGCGAAAATTAACATATAGTGTAAGGAATAATAAGGCATAAGAGACAGATACCTAACATTATTAAGGAAGTATGTTTCATTTGCCTAATAATGCATAACCCACTTCTCCAACTTTTTATTTAAAATAGCAGCAATCATTTGTTGCATACTATTCCAGAATTTACAAGACTTGCTGAGCATAGTTTATCTCTGTTCCTTGTGATCTTAGCTGGAGTAACTCGGCTGAGAGCAGGATATGTGCTCTCAATATGACTTACTCATATGTCAAGTCGATGCTGTCTTCTTGGTACATAGTTGGGGCTGTTTGCCAGAGCTGCCGTTTCCTCCATGTATCCTTTATACAGCTAAGCTGGGCTTCTCAGTACATAGTTAGGGGTTACAAAAAGAAGCACAAAAAGGAGCTGGGGGTCTAAGGAAAAATGTCCCTGTGTATACCTACTTAATCAGACCTTGGTGATCACTGTTGGTAATCAAGCTTTGGTTCATGCTTTCTACTATCCCACTGGGCAAATGGTCACAGGAGCAAGCCAAGTGTTATTGTAGAAGACAATAATGGTTGACTATTAAAAAGGAATGTGGCTATAGTCTATCATAGAAAGATGGCTGGAAAATTACAATACCAAGAATAACTTGTGGCACCTTCGAAGAGCTCACAGAGCTGAAATGTTCTGAACTGCAAAAAGCATTATTTATTAACTGCACATCCCAGTGGGTAAACAATTGTTTATTCAGGATGATTTCTTATTTTACTGTATTAAAGACTTTACAATTAAAAATCAAAAACATGTAACCATGAGCACAATAACCACACAGTGTTTACTTAAGATCAGGGCCAGTAGAGGGTAATTTATACCATGTTATAAATTTATTTCTTGCTGTCTATTCTGCCTTCAATGCAATGTAGTGACATGTTTTCAAATTTCTCTGGCTGTTTTAGTACTTGTCTGCCCAAGAATCATTGTAGTAATCTGACATAGCCTTGGACAAATCACGCCCCTCTCTAGGTTTCTTTTTCCTCATTTCTCAAACAAGGAAGTTGGGTTAGGTGTTCTCAGCACTTCCTTCAAAGTGTTGTATTTAACTATATAATGATTTCGTTATATCACTGTTCAACAGTAATGAAATACTGAAAGTTTCTTCCTGGCAAATATGTTCCTTTAACTAGCTGCAACCATCAGAGCTAACTGAGAAGGTAATAGTTAACCTGAACTTTCTCTGGTTCATCTGTTTGATCCTTAGAAAGTGCTGATGTGGAAGAGTGGACAGGCAGGAGTTAGGACTGGCTCAGCTTTCTCTGCTTTCACTGCTCTTCGACTGTTGTGAAACTTGTGTTATTTTTTGATTAAGAGGTTAAATTCTGCCTTGCTTATTTTACAGGGTTGGATGATGAAACAAGGTAAACGATGTAAAAGTGTATTAGCTTCACGTAGAGATTAAAGGCTTTCTCGGTCCCTCTGAGCAAATACTGCTCAAATCTGATAGTTTTGCGGCAGTATGCAAAACACAGAATTCACTCTCAGGGAAGCACAGTATTCATTAACTTCTAGAATGCCAGACTGGCTCACACTAAGCAATGAGTTCCTACCCTCTCAACTCCCCCTGATTAAATCCGTACCCATTTCAATAAACTACAGGCTATTGTACCCAAAACAATTTTAAAAGAGACATTTTAAAGAATCAAATAAAGCACTTCACTGAGATTATCCTGTATTTTGTTTTTTCTTTTCTCCTTTCTCCATCTTTGTGTACACCAAACGCGAGAGTTCTTCTGTTTTGTTTAAATTAACTTTAGTTTCACTTTCAAAATTGCTGTAACCTTGCAACATGCACTTCCCTGACGAAAACGTCTGGATTGGACTAATGAAAAAAGAGAAGGCCAGCAGTCATCAGAAGAAGTAAAGGTATATATTTTAAATCTTTATGGGGGTCTGGATCTTTCTGTTCCGAGAAGTAAGAATGCATTTTGTCTTTAGCAGTCAAGGATCTTTTATTTTGCACTTGACATTGTTTCAGAATCAGTCAGCAAGAAAAATGGATGGAAAAAGCAATGATGAAGGTGTGGAGAAAAATGTATCATAACTCAGAATACAAGTAGCAGCAGCAGTATCTAACTGATGTGATAAAACATTTATGTGGTAATTTTAAGGTTGTTTCCTCTGTAGAGTTCTGTACTTGAAAATGCACATTGGCGAATCCCTGGAAATTATTTTGTGACAGCCTTTTTAAAAAATCACTTTTGCCTTAAAAAAATACATCTCCAGAGGTTAAAAAAAAATCACTCCCTTTTCCTAATTTTGTTGGCTGGGGAGAAGACAAGCTGGCATTAGTGATAATGTGCTAAAAAAGGAGAGAACAATTTAGATGTTCCTATAGGTAAGTAAATGGATTTTTTTCACCTAATAAAGAAAAGGTAAGGAAGGTGAATTAGCATAAGCAATTATGGGGCACTCAGGAGAAATGTGCATATATATGAGGAGATCAAAAATTAGCATAAGCAATTATGGGGCACTCAGGTAAAAATAGTCAGCTTTCAGTACTATTGAAGTTTTAACAAATTGATTCCTAAATTACCATATAATTATGTGTTGGTATCAATTATATGTGTTGGTATCAATATAATTATCAGATTGTAGACTGCAGAATATATATATATTTTGCAGTCTACAATCTGAACTGTAAATAGTGGTTAACTCCCAATAGCCTGGCTCCAAATTCCATGTCCTAACCATAATGCGATATTGTCCCTTATTTGGACAAAGAAACGTAATGGACCAATATCTGTTTCCTTTGGAAGTAATTAATTGTATGCTTTCCATTTAAAGTTTAGGATTTTCATTTGTTTCTGGATTGTGACCATCATTCTGAAAATTTCATAAAATTCTTTCTGTATGTTTTCCTTTTTTACACATCCTGCTTAGTTACTACTTGCTGAGTGTTTGCCATCAAAGAAATGTGTCTTCAGAATTGGGAGTGCCTTTCAGTCATTCAGCTGTATACTAGCTAAATGAATTAATCCTTCTCAGAAATTCTGATCTCTATCTACAGCTCTTCCAATGTGGTAGTAGTCCCTTAACAAGGAGAAAAACATATATCAGGGACCAGATCTGTAAATTGGTAAGTAGAAATAAGAGGTCCCCATGGTTAAGGGAGGGTTTTGAGACAAAGTCAGAAAGGTGTGAGGTAGGAATATTGGCCCCTGATTTTCAGAATACATCATTTCCACCCCATGCAGCTGAATGATTTGGTAATGCACATCCTAGCTACTCAGGGCTATGCTATTCTACGTAACTTTTGGACATAGAAATTGTGTGTAACTTTAAAACTGTTTGGTCCAGTATTTTAAAGGCCATACAATTAGAATATTACCTGATGAAAGCTGTTTATTTTTTCTGAGACCAGATTGGAATACTAGTCAAACCACCTTCTTAAAAGCATATTAGTACAATTTCAAGTACTCCAATTAATTTGTTTTTCTGGATTTAACCACTGAAGACAATTTAATCCTCTAAATTTATCTGCAATTATTCTTGTGTTGTGAATTTTACATGCCTTGGGACATCAGTTTAAGTATAATTAGTATTGATTTATTTTTGCATATTGAGGATATATTTGATATTTTAAAACATCTAAAGTAAAAGACACAAAATGAGAAACAGGGAGACAGATATTTGCAAAAAAAGGGAATCAAGAGGTGGAAGGAAGAGAGAGGAGAGGATGTAAAAACAATTAAAATGTGTTATGTGCGTAACACTCCCATGATGAATGTAACCATCGGGTATTTCAAACATGTACTTCTAACAATAAAAATTTTAAAATAAATAAAATATCTAAAAGAGAAACTATGGTAATGATCATACCAGAAAATATTACCCAGGGCATACATCCCATCAAAATAAAGCATGACTGTATTTCTTAATCCAATTAAATGATCATGGTAGGCTATTCATTTAATATATTTTTATTTATTCATGATCAGCAATATTCCAGTAGTTTTTAGGCACAACTCATGCTGTGTGAAACTAAATAAACTAACACTTTTACTACTTTAGCTTTACATTCTAGTAAAGAAGGCTAATTAATAATTATTAATAAGTAAATAATAAATATCAAATCATTCTCATCAATCAGCATGGAAAAGCAATCTAATAAATGAAGAACAAAACAAGAGGATTAACACTTTAGACTTAATAGTCTATAGTAAAGTGTTTATAGAAAGTATTTTCAGTGAAGACATACTATAAAGCTATAGTCATCAAAACAGTGTGATGTCATCACAAAAATCAACAAATATTCCAGTAGAAGAGAGGTCAGAGTATAGAACTAGACCCACATACAAATATTTGTTAGTGTTTTTTAGAAAAGTGCAAAAACAATCCAGTAGGGGAAAGACTTTTTTTAAAAAACTAGGCTACACTAGAGATACACATGAAAAAATTGAACCTGACTTCTACTGCAATACACGTACAAAATTTAAAATAGATCATAGGCCTTCAGGGGAAAAGCTAAAACCATAAATCTTTTTAAAGGAAAGTCTCTAAATAACTTGAGAGTAGACAATTTCTTACACAAGGCACAGAAAGAAATTTAATATTAAAGGAAAACAATAAATTACACTTCATCATAATTAAGGAGACATCATTAAGAAAATAAATAACATATTTCCTGGGAGAAAATACTTACAAAATAGGAATCTGTCAATGACTGATACCCAGATAAATAAAAATTCCTATAACTCATAGTTAAAAAGAAAAAAAATGTAAATTTTATTTATTTATTTTTTGGTACCGGAGATCAAACTCACAACCTTGCACCTGCCAGGCGGGTGTTTACACCACTGAGCTAAATCCCTGGCCCTTAAAAAGAAAACATCTAATAAATGAAAAAATATTGAATATACAAGGGAAGACACAAAAATAGTGATAAGCACATAAAATTATTAAATACCATTACAGAAACACAAAGTAAAACCATAATTAGCTTTACTATACACTCATCAGGAGGTTTAAAAATAAAAGGATCAATAGTATCAAATTTTTGTCAAGATGTTAGTAGGAGTGTAAAAATCATAAAATATTTTGCAAAATGACCTGTCAATCTCTTATGAAACCACAATATTCTTACAAAATGACCCAATCATTTCAATTCTAAATATTTATCCAAAATAAGTAGAGTATACGTGTCTACAGAAACGTGTGCAAGAATGTTCATGACAACTTTATTTATAATGGTGAAAAACTTCAAGACATCCAAGTGTCTAGTAATATAAACATGGATAAAGTATTTGTATGACTCACTGTATGTGTTCGTAAAGTATTTGTACCATTCTGTTAAAAAACAAAAGAGGAAGTGGGCTTGGTGATCCACACTTCTAATGCAAGGCTGAGGCAGAAGGACCACAGGTTCCAGCTCAACATAGGCAACTTAACAACTTAATATAAAGACTCGGTTTAATCTTGAGTTCTAAGAGAGGAGAGAGAGAGACAGAGAGACAGAGAGACAGAGACAGAGAGACAGAGACAGAGAGACAGAGACAGAGAAATACAGAGAGAGAGATGAGAGACGGAGAAAGATAGAGAGACAGAGACAGAGACAGAGACAATGACAGAGCAAACTGACATTTTCCTTTTTTATAAGAACATCAGAGAGAAGACAGAAAGAAAGAAAAAGAAAAGATGAAAAATCTCAGAAGTCCTCCTTACCTGCAGCTTTGCTTTTCTTGATTTTAGTTATCTATGGTTGACAGCAAGCCAAAAATATTAAGCAGAAAATTCCAGAAATAAATATTAAGTTCGAAATTATACACGTTTCTGAATCCCCCTTAGTCCCACCAGGCACATGAGTCATCCTTTAGCCCAACAGATTAATTCCATAAAGCTAAAACTCTAGATGGTGCATATGGCCTTTGGGTTTCGTAGTTTCATCTAGGCTAAACACCTCATGCTGAACTAGAGTCTGGGGATAAAATGCCAGCATTTCGCATGTTGACTATGTTGAGTGACAGAACTAATGGTTTTAAGGAAATGTAAAGATGGATCACGAAGCAAGGCATGAAAAGATTTTGTTTAAGGTTGTTTGACCAAGAAATGTAATTTTAGGTATAGTCATTAAAATTAGAAATCCAACAGTGGTAAGGTGACTAAGAGATGTTGGGAAGAGGAAGGGAGAGAAGGGAACATAAAAAGAATTAAGATACATCATGCATACATATGCTTATATATACTTAAATGTATATGTATTAACAATGTGTTCATTATATACTGCAAACATGTACTCATTAAAAAATCCAGCGATAAATTGAATAAAATTAAAAATAATATAAGAGAAGTTGTGAAGAGAATGAGAGATGAGTATAATTTAAATTCTTTATCTTTAGGTGGGAAGAAAATACTTAATAAAAACTTTGATGAGCCTGGAGGACATTCTGTCAAATGAAATAGGTCAGACACAAAAAGACAGATTCCATGAGTTCTCATTTGCATGCAGAAACTAAGACATTTAACCACATAAAATCATATAGTAGTGGTTGTCAGAGGTTGGCAAGGGTGTGGGAGAGGAAATGGAGAGAAGATGATTAACAAACACTGGATTGCAGTTGAAACAGTGAATAACTTCAAATATGCTATATCACAGTAAGATAACGATGGTCAACAATAGTTGATTGCATGTTTCAAAATAGCAACTAAAAAGGGTTTTTGAATGTTCTCAACAAATGATAAGTGTCTGAGGTGATGGATATGCCAATTACAGTGATCTGATCATTGTACATCTATATATGTATTGAAATAATCACCCTGTAAGGCCAGGAGTTTGGCTCAGTGGCTTAAGCGCCTGCCTGGCAGGTGCGAGGTTGTGAGTTCAATCCCCAGTGCTACAAAAAAAAAAAAAAAAAAAAAAAGAGAAAAGAAATAATCACCCTGTGCAACTTACATGTGTACAATTATTTTGTGTTAATAAAAATAATTTTAGAAATATGTAGTCTAAATTTGGCTGATTTATAAATAGAGTTTGGGATTACTCTTTAAAGTTATAAATGTAACAATAGACTCAATAAAATAAAAAGTAACTGATATGGAGAAGAGAATGAAGAAGCAATATAACTAAATATCATATCTTTGCAATGGGAAGTAAATGTTTAGAGTTTGTGAAGAAATAGAAGAGCAAGTAAATCACTTTTTATGGGGGTGATTATGAGAAATTAAGATAAAAACTATCCTGAGAAGTTATCTTGGAACACTGCAGCTGGGGTGGAGGTGAAGAATGAGAAAGACCTTTGCATGTTTCATTTTTTTACCTTTTTGTGCTATTAGAATTATTTGCATTTGTTGTCTATCATACACTTTTGTAGTATAAGAGTCATGAATACAAATATTATATGTAGCGATATTTTGCTTATCTATTTCAAAAGAAATAGATAAGCAAAATATCTATGACATATCTATGAAAACATCTATGAAATCATGTGTTAGTAAAATGATCTACTGCTTTTTAATATTTCTTTCATTGGGCAGAATCATGAAACAACCTTTGTCTTATCATATCTACTCCTTGTTGGGACTGTTGCTCCTTTGTATTTTGTGTGTCTCCTCCAACAACAAGTGCACAGTGACACATGAAGTAGCTGATTGCAGTCATCTGAAGCTGATTCAAGTGCCTGAAGACCTGCCCACAAACATAACAGTATTGAATCTGACCCACAACCAGCTCAGAAGGTTGCCACCTGCCAATTTCACAAGATACAGCAAACTTACTGTCTTGGATGGAGGGTTTAACTCAATTTCAAAACTAGAGCCAGAACTGTGTCAAAATCTCCCTTTGTTGAAAATTTTGAACCTCCAACACAATGAGCTATCTCATCTCTCTGATAAAACCCTCATGTTTTGCAAGAATTTGACTGAACTCCATCTAATGTCCAACTCAATCCAGAAAATCCAAAACAATCCTTTTAGGAACCAAAAGGTAAGATGATAGTGTTTATTTCCATCTAAGAAATGTGAAATACGTTATTTAATGTTAAGTTTTGAAGTTCCTTACTCATCTTTCATCTGAATATCTAAATATCAAGGTAAGAGTAAGAAAGCTGACTTACCCCATTGGGATTACAGAGACCCATACACAAATATTGCCATTTTCAAAATTATAGCCTTAAATCAATCTGCCTCACTTAAATTTAAATAATTCTGCCCCTCTTGCTTTCTCCCATTAGAAATAGGGCTTAGACACAAGGAGTAAAAGTCGAGATCAGAGAACCATCAGACTCTCCTGTGACCTTGCAGTGCTGCTGGTTTAGTGTAGAAATAGTGAAGAAAAATGTCGAGTACAAGCTCTGACTTTAATAAATCTAACAAACTGACACAATGATAAAGCAAATTATTTAACAAAAATTTCTTACTCTTGATTTGAGAAATCTCCCTAAAGTATCCTGTGTTAGGTATGAAGAGGTAAGAGCTAATTTGTTTGAATTTTAATCTGAAAAATGCATGTCATTATCTGTGTCAGGCAGTTATTAATTATTTTCTTTAGATTGTTGGTTAGCTGTTTTAAATATTTTCTTGTTTTCTGTTAGATTCTGAGGTATCTTTGGATACAAAGATCTCAAATCTGACTAGAGAAATTATTGAAAATGTTATTTTTTAAAAAGCATAAATAAAAGAATTTTTTTAATAACACAGATTAGAGTTTTGCTATCAGCAATCAGGCTTTGCATACTTTTTTCCTGAGTTTGAATTTTATATGTTCAAAAGTAAGTTGTGGAATACTTTTAAAAATGTTTTTAAGAATATCCCACGGTATAAACAAACAAAAACAAAGCAGGCAGGTGTTGATATTCTGTGTTATGAAACTGTAAATCTTTCTCATTATGAAAATCTTAACTGGACACGGTAGTGCATACATGATTTTAGGATTTCATAGGTGGCAAAATTCTATTCATTTTTTTTAAGGAAATGTTTTTCCTTCGTTTTTCCGTTAATTATTTCCAAGGCTAATGCATGACACCACATGTTTAATAGCCATGACACTACATTGATACTCTTTGCATCATAAACACTTATTATGAATAAGTAAATTACGAAGTTTTCTTGTCTCCTAAATTTAAATTAGGCTTAAATCTTTTTACTTTTGTAAGATAAATAAAATTATTCTTAAAGAAAAAACTAAATTCTTGCAACAGCGGTGTTTTGTTTTTTTTTTTTCACAGCCTCGCGCCTGCCAGACAGGCGCTTAAGCCACTGAGCCAAACTCCCAGCCCTAGTTTTTTGAGGCAGGGTCGCATTATGTAGCTCAGGCCGATCTTGCGCTGGCATTGTAGCCCAAGCGGGCCTCGAACTCACAGCGCTCCTCCTACCTCAGCCTCCTGAGTGCTGGGATTAAAGGTGTGCGCCACCACGCCCGGCAGCAGCGGTGTTTTTAATCATAAGAAAGTTCATTTATTACTTTTACTGTCAGTTCTCTACATGGTAATGGACTAGTGACATCTTGCTGTTGAGATATTTTTAAGATTTACTTACATTTAAAGAAATACTTTGATGGAAAAATTCTAACATATATATTATTTTTTTATTCTCAGAATTTAATCAAACTAGATCTGTCTCATAATGGTTTATCATCCACAAAATTGGGAACTCAGGTCCAGCTGGAAAATCTCCAAGAGCTTTTACTATCAAATAATAAAATTCATGCACTAAGAAGTGAAGAACTTGATTTCCTTGGTAATTCTTCTTTACAAAAATTAGAGTTGTCCTCAAATCAAATTAAAGAGGTAAGAAGTAAAGTAAAATTATTTCACATTTGACCATTAGGTATATGTAATCCTAACTGTGTCACACTGATAAGAATCTAAAGACTATTTGAGAAGAAACTGTATACCCTTTGTCGAGTCTTCAGAAATCCTTCACAGATGTTGCCTGGGGCCCTTGGGAACATCATCAAAACAGAGTTTTGTTAGTAGGTGGTTAGAAGATGGATCCCTGCTGTAAAACAGGAGATTGAAATTTTTTTTAATTTCCTTACTTTTAAAGTGGAAATAATACTCTTTATCTCATGAAACATCTGAAGATTTAAAGTAGTATAATGACCTAAGAGCACAGTTTTTAACTGCCCCTATTGAGGCTATAGTTTTTAACTGTATAATCAGGAAAGTTATTCAAATTCTTTCTCTCTATCTCCTACCTTTCAAAAAGTACAATAGCATTACATCATAGAGCTGTATAGTAAAGAATTTAGTACAGTGTCTGACGTGTAGTGAGTGCTTAATAAGTGACATCTAGCACCATGTTATAAAAAACTTCCTGTAAGGAGGTTTGCCTACTTCATTAACTACCTCTTCTTGAATCCACAATCTTTAGTTGAACTGTTTTCATACACACTATTTTATACCTTTACAGACTGTAAGAATATTTGAAGTCTTTAAGTAAAACAGTTTTTTATAAGCTGTATTATTTTTCAGACATAAAAATAGACTGTATGCAGAGTTATCCTGAAATAACGAAATACCTTGTACAAGCTACTCATTTTATTTTTAAACAGCTTCTTTTTTTCAATTTATTTCTGTAATTTTATAAAATACGTAAGTAGTGAGGGGCAGTAAAAATGATAGTTAATAAACTCATGCATAAACTCACAATCAGAAACAACTGTTAATGTTTGGCTATTTATCTTCAGGTCATCTTCAAAAAAACTTTTTTTTAAAACAACTGAGAAAAAGAGGAAAAAGCAGCGGAAGTTTGTAGAGTATTTAGAAGATTAACTTTGGGCCAAATACTGAATTTTTTCACACTTTATCTATATAGTCCTTTTAACCAACTTATTTTTGTCATATTGTACAACAGTAAATTGTGGTTCAGTGACTTAGCTAAGCTCTCCCACCTGTTGACAGGTAGCAACTACCTGCTGACAGATCCGGGTTTATGGCTCTGTGATCATACCCCACATTCTTAACTTCTGTGCTGTATTACCTCTTGAGGGTAATAGTGTCTCTTGCTTTTTTAGAATTAGTATCATATCATAATCATCTCCCATGTAGTTAAGAATCACTCAAAACTTTAATTTTAGTGTGGCTGCAAAATAATGTCAACATGGAGGTGCTTCAAAGTAATTTCTTACTTTGCATCTTACTTTGCAACTTCCTTTGATTTACACTGGAGCACACTTTCTTTCACAATTTTTTTTCCATTAGTCTAAACCTGTCACATAGAAATCATTAGAAATCAGAGCTTCTTTGCTGTCCTGGTGGGTGCACTACCAGTGACTGGAGTCCCCTATGGACTCCATCTCTTGGGCTTCTGTTTTCTTGGTGCAGCACTGAGTCCCAGAACAGAAACAGCTTCTGATGAGAGAATAGGAGCAAGTCAAAGGGATTTGGAAACAGGATAGTAGAGTCAGGAGAAACCCTGAGTGGAAAGATGGAAAAGATAGCCAAAACTCTGAATTTCCTATGTGAAAGTGTGTGTCACTGTATCAGTCACTTTCCCGTCACTAGCACAAAACACCTGATACCTACAAGCTAAAGGAGGAGAGGTTTACTTTTGCTCAGTGTCAGTGGGTTCAGAAACAGTGGGGGCAGGAGGGCATGACAAAGGAAAACTGCTTGACCCTGACAGCCAGGAAGGAGAGAGCAAGAGTGAGAGCCAGAGAGAGTGAAAGAATGCTAGGGACAAGAATATACCTTTCCAGGTCCTCCTGCTGGGCCTCACCTCCTAATAGTACATTCAGTTATAAACTCGTGAAATCAATTAATCCACTGATGAATATAGCACCTCCACAACCCAGTCATCTTTCAGAAGCCCCAACTCTGAACACAGATGACTTTTAGGAAATATTTTATATCTAAACCATAGTAGTCACTGCTTCATAATAAAGCCTATCCAGCTGGATATGTTGGTTTATGGCTATAATCCCAACACTAATGAGGCAGAAGTTGACAAATTTGAGCCCAGGCCTGACATCTTAACTCAATGAGATTCTGTCTCAAAAAAATATATATATATTTAGTATATATAGTATATGACATATGCTAATATATATATGGACATAGCTCAGTGTAAAAGCCCTGGGTTCAATCCCCAGTACCCACTGACTGCCACTCCCAATAAAAAGTTATCTATGTATTTATTCCTTCCTGATAGTCACTGTCAATAAATGGCCACCAAGACACAACCAGAGTCTGCACCAATGGTGACCTCACAGATAGTTTATTAACTACAATTGTATTCAATGTGCAATGTAAAGTACCTGAAGAGTTAAGCTACCCACGGAAGCCAGGGATGATCTCCTGAAGCAGTGGCATGTGAATAAAATGTGAATGCCTAGTATAAGTTAGACAGACTCCAGGGTAGGCCAGGGACTGGGAGTACAGAGTGGGTGTGACAGGCACAGAGTAAGGAATGGAGAGAGATATGTTGAAAGGGGAAGGAGGGAAATTGAATAAAGAATTCTATTTATGCCTTTCAAAGATCATATGAAACGTATCATATTTTAGTTATTAACCTTATCCCCCCACTTTTAGTTTTCTCCAGGGTGTTTTCATGTGATTGGAAAATTATTTGGCCTCTCTTTGAACAATGCCCAACTGGGTCCTAGTCTCACAGAGAAGCTTTGTTTGGAATTATCAAATACAAGCATCCAGAATCTGTCTCTGAGCAACATCCAGCTGTATAGAACCAGCAACACAACTTTCTCTGGACTCAAGCAGACTAATCTCACCATGCTCGACCTTTCCCACAACAATTTAAATGTGATTGCTAATGATTCCTTTGCTTGGCTTCCACATCTGAAATATTTATTCCTGGAGTATAATAATATAGCACATTTGTCTTCTCACTCTTTTTATGGGCTTTTCAATGTGAGTTACCTGAATTTGAAACGATCTTTTACTAAACAAAGCACTTCCCTTGATTCAGTTCCCAAGATTGATGACTTTTCTTTTCAGTGGCTAAAATGTTTGGAGTACCTTAACATGGAGGATAACAATATTCCAGCCATAAAAAACAATATGTTCATTGGATTGATAAATCTGAAATACTTACATCTATCTAACACTTTCACAAGTTTGCAAACTTTAACAAACGAAACATTTTTATCACTTGCTCATTCACCTCTACGTGTGCTCAATTTAACCAGAAATAAAATCTCAAAATTAGAGAGTGGTGCTTTCTCTTGCTTGGGTGACCTAGAAGTACTTGACCTTGGCGTTAATGAAATCGAGCAAGAACTCACAGGCCAGGAATGGAGAGGTCTGGGAAATATTTTTGAAATCTACCTTTCCTACAACAAATACCTGCAACTGACTAGCAACTCCTTTGCATCAGTCCCGAGACTTCAACGACTGATGCTCCGGAGGGTGGGCCTTAAAAATGTAGACAGCACCCCTTCACCTTTCCACAATCTTCATAACTTGACCATTCTGGATCTAAGCAACAACAACATAGCCAACATCGATGAGGAAATGTTAGAAGGTCTTGAGAAGCTAGAAATTCTAGAATTGCAGCATAATAACTTAGCACGGCTCTGGAAACATGCAAACCCTGGTGGTCCTGTTCATTTTCTAAAGGGCCTTTACCACCTCCACATCCTTAACTTAGAGTCTAATGGCTTTGATGAAATCCCAGCAGATGTATTCAAGGATTTGTCTGAACTTAAGAGCATCAATTTAGGATTGAATAATTTAAACATACTTCCACCGTCTGTCTTTGACCATCAGATGTCTCTGAAGTCCTTGAACCTTCAGAAGAATCTCATAACATCAGTTGAGAAGAATGTTTTTGAGCCAGTTTTCCAGAATTTGACTTATTTAGACATGAGCTTTAATCCATTTGATTGTACATGTGAAAGTATTGCTTGGTTTGTTAATTGGATTAATAAAACCCATACTAACATCTCTGAGCTATCAAGTCATTACCTCTGCAACACTCCACATCAATCTCATGGGTTTCCAGTGATGCTTTTTGATACAGCACCCTGCAAAGACAGTGCTCCCTTTGAAATCCTTTTCATGATCAATACCAGTGTGCTTCTGACTTTTATCTTTATTGTCCTGCTCATCCACTTTGAGGGCTGGAGGATATCTTTCTTTTGGAATGTTTTGGTTCATCGAGTTCTTGGTTTCAAGGAAGTAGATGGACAGCCAGAACAGTTTGAATACACAGCAT
Organism: Dasyprocta punctata; assembly: GCA_004363535.1. Classification (NCBI taxonomy): domain Eukaryota; kingdom Metazoa; phylum Chordata; class Mammalia; order Rodentia; family Dasyproctidae; genus Dasyprocta; species Dasyprocta punctata. The sequence goes on along the minus strand of RJWM01039163.1, from coordinate 1,081 downwards.
ATATAATTCATGCCTACAAAGATAGAGATTGGGTCTGGGAAAACTTCTCCCCACTGGAAGAAAAAGACCAATCTCTCAAGTTTTGTCTGGAAGAAAGGGACTTTGTGGCAGGTGCCCTTGGACTTGAAACAATTGTTAATAGCATCAAAAGAAGCAGAAAAATTGTTTTTATTATAACACAGCATCTATTAAAAGATCCACTGTGCAAAAGGTAGGTGAACATTGTGAAATTTTAAGTACACACTTGTTTTCCTACTGAACTTCAAATATCATAACTCAAAGAAATTTAAAAATAAAATTAAGGAGATAATACTGATTATTAGTGACACATTCAAGTAAATTCTAAAACAAATTTTAGATTGTTGGGCTTTTGTCTGTTAAAATGTATACTAATTATTTCATTTTTAAACTTTTAAACTTAGATTCAAGGTGCAGCATGCAGTTCAGCAAGCTATTGAACAAAATCTGGATTCCATCATATTGGTTTTTCTTGAGGATATTCCAGATTATAAACTTAACCATGCACTCTGTTTGCGAAGAGGAATGTTTAGGTCTCGCTGCATATTGAACTGGCCAGTTCAAAAGGAACGGACAAATGCCTTTCACCATAAATTGCAAGTAGCACTTGGGTCCCGAAATACAGTGTATTAAATTTATTTAGAGATTAAATGAGTAAAAGAGTAGTTTTTCAACTTAAAAAGTTCAAGGTAAATTTAAATTTTACCTAAAAGTAATGTAATCTGATTATTCATGTGTATAGATGATGGTATTATATCCCTTTATAGAAATTTTTCTCTGTGTTTCAGGCTTCTTATTGACAAATGACTTATCCAATCAAAATAGATATCTAAGCATAGAGGAAGAATCTCTTTTATTAATGAATACACAGTTGGCCACTGAGGCCTATCACAATCTCAAAGAGTTTTAAAAGACTTCTCACTGAAGAAAACAGAGTTATTTCATGTTTTCACGGTAATCATTTTTGGGTGTTGGAGATACAGTTAGAGTGAGAGATAATTGTTCTAATGGTTTTAGAATTTTTCAGTTGTAAAAGAGTGAAATACCTTAAAAAGTTTAATAA
>RJWM01039162.1:0-10777 GCA_004363535.1 Dasyprocta punctata | reverse complement strand
TATCTAACCTGGGTCTTGAACTATCTGCCTTCTTGCCTCAGACTCCCACAATGCTAACATTGCAGGCATGTATCACAGTGCCCAGCTCTGATTTCTTAATGTTATCAGTATGTCCTAGGTTTTTTTCTGAGAAGTTGTTCTTGTATGGGTAGCCTACTCCACATAGGCAATTCCTTTTCTTCAAGTGTATTATTTTTTTTTTTTATTACTTTCTTATCCTACCTCTTCACTCCTGACCCTTTTCTACAGTGAGACTTAAATTTTCCTAAAGCTCCTGGTTTTTGTTTATTTTGCAGGTTTCATAATATTTAATGTGGCTTTTGGAATTTTAATAAATGCTTTCTTGTTGATACCCAAAAGATAGAGAAATTGAGCCATAGGTATCTGGGGAATTTTACTGTTAAACCACACATATTCATTAGCGTTTTAAAAAGAATTTTTTTGGTAATTTTTTATTCTCACAAATATAATTTAATTGAATATCTGCTTTTCGAATTGAACTGGAGATGGGATGAAGAATTAGTTCTCTTAGAAATGAGTGTGCAGTATTGGATGTTTCCTGACAGAATAAGGTTTGAGAAAGTGTGATATCATTTATGGTAAATTTCAAGTCAAACAGCAGTGTACCATACAAGAGTGGAGATTCGGTGGCATATAAATAATTTGGAATTCTTGTCACTGTGGATTACAATGGTTGTCTGTTCTATCTAAATTTACCGTGAAATCTATTTTAATCCTGTAAGAACTCTTTTCACTAGAAAAAGGAAATCTTTAACGTAAGATTTCCTTCTGTGAATTGTGCTGTACTTTTGGTTTCCAAATTCTGTTTGAACAAGATACTATTTAGCACACAAAGAGTTTGTTCCACAACTCATCATTCACTTATTAAAGGATCAGAAAAACATTGGGACAACAGCTGGAGAAATGAATTTATTTAAGTCTATGTATCATGAACATAATTCAATTCAATTGAGTGAATATTTATAGAGCAACTAAACTACGCCAGAAACTATGCTTTCTGTAAAGGACACAAAGTCAAAGAAGAAACTGTTTTTTCTTTTGTGTACCTGATGTCGAATAGAAAAGGCAGTGGATAAATAATTGCTGTATAAGTTGATAGGTGCTGTACATTGGTGGCTTAGGGAAAAGGGTCCGCATTCTACCCTGTTTATGCTGTAAACTTCATAGAGAACTTCAAGATTGAATTAAATCTTGAAGTGCAGTAGCGATTCACCAGAGGAGGCAGGTGAGACTAACTAGGATCTTGTTTAAAAATTCAAAGCGGAAGGTAGTAAGGGTAACAGCAATTCATTTATGTGTAATTCAGATTCTTGTTTAACAGAGCTATATTAGGACCCTCATACCCTTAATTACTACTTCCAGATCAACGAGGCTGTTTCATCTTCCAACTGGAAGAAGTCTGGTGTTGAAAGAGATTTAAGTACAAAGGGGATACGTGAAAGGGGAGGAAGGCTGTAAGAAACACGTCATGGCATACTGAGGCATTTGAATTTTTCCCCAAAAGAAATGAGGGGTCATTCATGAGTTTTCATCAATAAAATGTCAGGTTTTGATTTTTTGAATGATTGCTCTGTTTTCAACGAGTCAGGATCAGAGTGTAGGGACAGTTAGGGAGGAATAGGAAGCACAAGTCATGACCTGGGTGGCTAGCATAATGGAGATAACCGCATGATTACTCTTGACATGATGTACTGGACGAGGCTTCCCTTTGTGGGACCTCTGCATACTGTTTGCTATGTGCCCATAGCTCCTGTGAACCTTGGCTCACCCCAGAAGCAAAGGCTGAGACCCTGGTTGTACCAGATAAATAGTTATTTGTAGAAAATCGACTTACCCCTGTAAATATGAACAAGGCAAAGACATTAGGTTGAGAGCCTCATCTTGAGCTTCTTCCTGCCATGCAGCTTGCTTACTGTGAGGCAGCCCCTTTCCCTGCCTTTGCAATATTATAAGTAAAACCTCTGTTTTCCTTTCTTTCTTATCTGAGTTTCTCATTTCACAAAGGGGAGACTTTCAGTTCTGGTTCAGCCTCATATCACCCCTTTCTTTCCAGCCTGAGTGGAGAGATGAACCAAGGAGGTGGAGGGTCTCTTCATGGGAGAACCCCAGCCCCCCAAACCTCCTCCTGATGCAACAGGAGGAAAACAGTAGTCAGAGGATTGGAGACAGGGAGACTTGTTAGGACATTGTTCAAATATTCAAAGTGGAAGGTAGTATGGGTATTAGCAATGCATACACATGTAGTTTTGATTCTAATTTAATACAGATATACTAGTATCCTTCATTACTACTTCAAGATATATGAGAATATGTATATATGTGTATAGTCAGAGACTGGCTACATGCGCACTACAGCTATTTCACATTTTTTGGACACACAGCTAGACTTCATTTCCTAGTCCCTTATTATCTAGGTGCGGTCATGAGACTAGTTTTTCCCAAGGGAATGTCAGAGGAAATGATTGTTCTCACATACAGGCCAGAGTGTGTACCTTCTCCATGCACTCCTTTTCTTTTCTTTGTTTCTGAAGTAGTAAGAACACATGACAGAAAGAAAAATGGCAGACTTGCCCAACAGAAGTACCCTCAATCCTTGAGGCACCATTTGGAGGAGAACCACTAAGTGAATAGATTGATAAGAACATCTGTATTAGACTTCGCATGAGCAAGAAATAAACTTTAATTGTTTATTTACCGAATTGTTTTAGATTTTTTTTTTTGGTGGTAGCATCCAGAGTTAATTACCCTAATACTTATTTTCCTTCTCTCTTATATAAAAATGTCAGAGTTTTGTTGGCTTCGTTTTCACATATATCCTTTGCTTCTTTTGTATCTTTAGTGTATTTTCTTTCTCTCTCACTGAAACTGTTAGATACTTAGGGTTCAGTGGTAAATAATGACATCTCTGCCGTGATGAAATTAGGAGTCTAACGGAGGAAAAGACAAGTACTAGCATAAAATTGTAGCAAAGTGTAATTGTGTTTTTGCTAAAGTATAGGTTGCCCACAATGGGAGACAGATACAACAGGGGACCAGATGCTTTGCTCTACCTCACTCTCAATTCTGACAGCTCAGCCTCATGTTCCTCCTGGAAACTTGGATTAAAAGTTTGGAGAAAAGATCGAGAATCATAAATTTATTGCAATTATACTTTTCAACATGCACTATAAGGAATGAATGATGTAAAATTAGCTGAATTATAAAAAAGACAGTCAACTTTACCTCTTGCATTCCTGAGTATGTTACCTGAAATTTGGAAGCATGACAGAGTCTTAGGAGGTAGTGAGATTAAGAGAAGCCTTTCTAGAAGAGGAGATCTCTAACCTGGGGTATAAAAAGTGAGTCAGAATGGACCACATGGACTAGGGTATTAGCAGGCAGGGATTTTAGCTCAGTGGCATAAGTACCTGCCTTGCAAGCTCGTGGTCATGAGTTCAATCTCTGGTACAAAAAAAAAAAAACCCAAGTGGCAAGGTATTCTTTGCTAAAGGAGCAGGTTGATCAAAGGCCCTGTGGTCTGAAGCAGCCAAAGGTACTCACTAGACTACTAGTGCATACTGTAAAGTTATCATTCAGCATTTTTGGAGATTGAGCACAGTGTGAACAGAGTAGTGAGGCTAATCATTCTGGAAGGAATGGGTCAAAATAGATCCTTATATATTATGCTGAATGAGAAGTTTATTTCTTCAGTAAACTTCATATACTTTGTTTTTATCAATATAAGGTTCTACCAAGAACAGAATAATTTCCAATTACTTATCCTTTCCAGTAAGTCTGATCTCACAATTTGACTATCAACACAGAATGAGATCACACACCATTAATCAGGTCCTTTAAACTAGTATAGTTTATTGAGCATCTTTCTAATAGTAATTCATGACCACTAGACTTTCTTCTTTCAAGTCACCTAAAATACTTTTATGTAGTCCTTGATTATATCCAGCCTAGATTCTGTATTAGTTACTTGAAAATTGTTATGGTTACTTAGTTCAATTATTGCAACATCTCTTGCAGATCACATTAAACATCTTCTTAGATGAATTTTACGCAAAGTGTCTGGATTTATTTTACGGTGATAGAGAGCAATGAAACTATTTTCTGGACTCTCATGTAACAACAGTAAATGTTCAGATAGCAATTTTCTTTCTTTTTTTGCAGCACCGGGGATTGAACTCACAACCTCACGCCTGCCAGGGCAGGCGCTTAAGCCACTGAGCCAAACTCCCAGCCCTGGTTTTTTGAGGCAGGGTCGCACTGTGTAGCTCAGGCCAGCCTTGCACTCGCATTGTAGCCCAAGCTGGCCTCGAACTCACAACGCTCCGCCTACCTCAGCCTCCCGAGTGCTGGGATTAAAGGCGTGCGCCACCACGCCCAGCTCAGATAGCGATTTTCAGTTTGACCTTTATGACTACTCTCTGCTATGGGAAGAACAGAATGTGACTTTACTGATAGACAGTGGAGGTCTTCGTCCCTGCCTACCTCCCCAGGGTTATGCTATCTACATTTCATTTGTTTATCATGTGGTAGCCAAATTGACCATCTTTCCATTTCTCAAATGTTACAAACTTCCTCTCATCCCAGGGTCTTTGTGCTAATTATTCTATTTTTATTGCTCTTTTCATTCCTCCAACACAATGAAATCACCTGTGTTTGTAAATATTTACAATCTTTTAGAATGATCACCTATGGAATATACTTATTTTTTGATATTACTGTAACACTAGTTTTGTTTTGTTTAATTTTGTTTTCAGACAAGGTCTCACTATGTAGTTCAAGATATTCTTGAACGTACTATGTAGACCAGGCTGGCCTCTAACTAGAGGTAATCCTCCTGCCTCAGCTTCCAGAGTGCTGGGATTACAGACAGGCATCACCATTCTTTTGCAAACAATTTTTGGGCTTACCTCTAGAACTTGTTTATGAGCCATATCTGGAAATCCATTGTGTTTGCTTATGTCCATGCTTCATCTTTTACTTCAAGTGGTAATGTATACCAACTTTTATTCTTTTAGGCTTTGAATGACATTTAACCATTTCCAGAAGTTAAATCCATCTCTAAAAGAGGGAGGACAATTGTTGAATGTCTTCAGAGGAATGAAAAATAGATTCTGAAAGTGATGGAAAGTGGACCTCCAGAATGGTTTTAGACTGAGGCAAGATCATTGGAATAAATGTGTACTCTTCTAAAGTAGCTCATTTCAATGTTTGCATATATTTGTCAGAAAGAAGCTTCATTATATTCAAGTCACCTCTGATGAGCTCATTGTTGATGACTTAACACAAACGTATTGTCAGTAAAGCCAAAACACACACACACACACACACACACACACCCTTAAACAGGCTAAGATGGTGAGCTATGAGCCTGACTATATAACACAATGAGCTCAAAACTGAATCACTTAGAAAACAAATACAGGATAACAATTATTTAACAATTGTTCACAAATTATGATAAGGGGCTTTACCTACCTCTTGAGGAAATATTGCCTTGGTGCTCTGTAAAAGGTATTTTAACTACAGCTTATGTGTTTTCTACTAACAAATAGAAAAAAAATCAAAGTAGAGTGATTGTTGTAGTCAGGGATTGCAAGGAGAACAGTTACATACAGGACATATAATTTATAGTATTACTTATAATGGTAACTCAAGGAGTCAAATACAAAGAAGAGGCAGGAAATCTGTCCACAACACTAAAGACCTAGAAAATGTAGTTGAGGGCCTGGATCACATGGCAATAATCTTCATGAGTTCAGTTGAAAACCTAGAGCCCACAACAATGACCCAAGCAAGTCTGTTCCATGGATTTGCACTGGGAAGGCCCAAAGGTCAGTGGTGGAAGCCAGAAAGTCTGTGCCAGTAGGAGGAAGGATCTGTGCCAGCAGGCTGCGGGATCAGCATTGGAGTCAGTGTCTTTGTTAATTTTCACTCATTGCTGAGACAGAATACCTGATGCCCAAAATTAGGGAAGGAAAGGTTTATTTCTTACAGTTCTCAAGGGGTTCAGGCCATACTTAGTTTTCTCCAAGACAGCATGGCATGGTGGGGCAGCCATTCATGGTGGCTGCCAAACAGCAAGGTGCGCTGGCAAGAGAGAAAGAAAACGAACCAAGACACACATTCCTCCCCCTTTCTCTGTATGTTGGCTCCACCCCTGGGTGGGTGCAGCACTCACATCCCCAATCCCAGCACTAGACAACAAACCAATCAGGAATGCCAAACTCAGCCACATCCAAATTACATGAGTCCGGGGGGGAACACAGGATCCAACCAATACATTCCACCCCTGGCCCCCCAAGATCTCATGCATATCCTTTATGCAAAAGGCATTTAGTCCATCTCCAAGAGTTGCCAAAGTCCTAACAGTTTTAGCACTGCTGAAAAATCCAAGTCCCAAATTTCCTGCAAGATCTACGGCAAGCTCTTATTTGTAACTCCCTGTATGAATGAAATCAAGGTTAAGCACTTCCAATATATAAAGGCACAAGATAAACATTACCATTCCAAAAGTTACAAACAGAGGAATAGAAAGCATTGGCACCAAAGCAAGTTCAAAATTCAGCAGGGCACACATTGAGTCCTGGAGTTCTATGCTCAGTATTTGAAGTAATCTGGTTGCAAACTCCAGAAATCTTGAGTGATCCCACCCCTGTGGCACTTCCAGGGGTTTTAACTTCCATAGCTTTCCTTGGACAATCCACATTCCTGGCTTTTTCAAACCTTTGGGTTTTCCATTGTACCCTTGGTTTCACCCTTACATCGTTACATATTGTCCTCTGCAGTTGGGGTGGAAGCTGCACATTTTCCTTGCATTTAAAACCAGCACCACATGGATATCGACAAGGTCCACTGCCCGCTAGAGCAGTAGCCAGGCTTTCCTCTCTCTTAGCCGTAGGGGTCAAGTTCCTGGATTGCTGAGCTCTCTGAACCTGATTGTGAGGAAAAGCTTCTCTATGCCACTGCCATTCTGAAATCTGGTGTGGTGGCCACCATTTTGAAACTTGGTGTGGCTGCCACCATTTTGAAACCTCCTATGGCCTCTGTTGCCACTCTGGAACATAGCGCTCTGCAGCTTTTTCCTTCAAGCAAACTCTTTCACCTTTGAAGGCCTGAGGCTGCAAAGAGTGGAGATCCAGTGCTTCCTGGGATGCCCCAGGCCATCTTTTTTATTCCTTTGCTCCTTCTCAGTAATCAAGATCTCAGCTCTATCTTTACAGTCCATAGCTTTCTGGCCAAACTCACATTTTAAATCACCATGCTGGGCTCCTTGCTTTTGATTTCCAACATAAATCTGGCTAAAAGCCCCCAACAATAGCCAGGCCACTGTTTAACATTAGGTTGCCTTGAAATTTCTTTTTCCAGACTAATCACCCTCTGTCCTTAATCTCAGTCTCAGGCAAAGTCTCTGGGCATGGGCAGAATGCAGACAAACTTTCTACCAAGCTGTAACACACATTATGTGGAGCCCAACAACCAATGCTGTCCTTCTTCCCAGCAGAAACCTCCCAAGCCTGGTCTTTACTGGCAGATTTTCTATCAGGCTTCTGGTCTCCTGAGCTCTGGCCAGAATCTTCCGTACAGGACAACCTAAGCTGTTCCAGCTCTATGCATTCAGGCGACATCTCCAAACCTTCCCAAACTCTTCCCATGAACCATTTCCAAAGGCTCTTGAACCACATGGTCAGGAATAGTCACAGCAATGACCCCAGTCCTCTGGTACCAAATTCTGTGTTAGTTACTTTTCACTCATTGCTGAGACAGAATACCTGATGCCCAAAATTAGGGAAGGAAAGGCTTATATCTTACAGTTCTTAAGGGGTTTCAGTCCATACTTAGTTGTCTCCAAGACAGCAAGGCGTGGTGGGGCAGCCATTCATGGTGGCTGCCAAACAGCAAGGCACACTGGCAAGAGAGAAAGGGAATGAATCAAGACATACATTCCTCCTGCCCTTTCTCTGTATGTTGGCTCCACCCCTGGGTGGGTGCAGCATTCACATCATCAATCCCAGCACTAGACAACAAACCAATCAGGAATGCCAGACTCAACTACATCCAAATTACATGAGACCTTGAGGGTACACAGGATCCAACCAATACAGCCAGGAAGCAAGGCTCAAAATAAGGACCAGAGCTCCCATGAAAAGTACCACAGCCATCCTCAGTGACAATGAGGTCCTGAGCTCCTCTGACAATGAGAAAAGTCGAGTACCTATCAGGAACCCAGCATGACAAACTTCTAGATTAAACAGCACACATCATCCCCTCCACAACCAGAAAGTGATGCTCAAAGTAAGGACCAAAGCTCCCCCAAAGTGAACCACAGCAATTCTCAGCAACAAGGTCCCAAGCTCTTCGGATAATAATGACAGAGTTCATGTCAGGGAGACCAACATGACAAACTCCTCCAGGAGAAACAACAGCTCCAAACAACACTCACTTAGAAGAACCCACAATGCTCTTCTTCCTCTCCAGGTCTCCTTTTTATGCTGGCAACAGTCCTCAGGTGGGCCATCCAAGCTCAGCACCATGCTGGTCCAGTTCAGCTGGTGTTTAGGTTGACCACCAGTTACCAATCCACTACAGTGATTCTGAGAAAGTTAGTTTAATTTTAGCTTTGAGTAGTTGTAAATGTTATTAATTTAAGCAAATCAGTAAAATAGAAGACTTTTACATTTTATCATCCTTGCATAGGTATTTGAAATAAAAATTCAAATCAACATCACAACAAATTATTCAAAAGGAATAGTCATCAATCAACATTCCAGAAAGAGAGAGAACATGACTTGGTTTGTCCAACTGAACTCCAGTATATGGGACATGCAGGTTTTAGCAAAAGAACTTGTGCTCTGGGGTTTCATTTCCTATTATTTCTCCTAACTTTGGTAATATTACTTTAAACACTTTGGAATTTTGATGAATAATGATGAATAAAAGATTGTGACTGAATAGCTTTGGATAAGGTGAAATATTTGTCTGGAAAAAAATATTCCAGGAAAGAGATATTTATGTTTAAGTTTGTCTAATTATCAACTGAAGTCTTGAAGCCTCAAAATTAATAGTTTTTTTAACTGCTCACCAAGTATCTAATTGAACTTTGGCAGAGCCAGTGATCTTGAAGCATTCACTGATAGCAAACTGCACATGCTAACTAGACACATGCACATTGCACAAAGTTTTAAATCCCCATTTACAACCTTCTGCCTATTCTCTTTGTGAAAATTTAAGAATTTTTATTGTTTTGAGGAAATAATAGATACTGTTTTGCCTATGAGATTTATTTGGCAGTCACTTCTCAGTATATTTTCATTTTTCTTTTTTTCCCAGAATGCTCAGTATCACTGGTGTTCTTTTGCTTCTTGAAAGCCCACTCAAATAATATTTCCAAGTACTGGCTTTGGCATATCATCAATGTATCATATCATAGGGAGGGGCAATCTCTGAAGACTATATAGTGAATTACCATAATTCAAAAACATGTGGCCAAATTGTATTGTTGTAGATTATTTTTTTCATTTCATGTAAGTGGAGATTATATATAAAGATAAGCTCTTCTGTTCATGGGTATAACCCATGAGGTCACGTAAAAATATATAAAGAACACTGGTGTGGCATCTTGGTTTGAATTTCTGGCTAATTATCAAATTGTTGTATTGTACACAGAAATTAACTCCTTTATGTTAGCTTCCTTTGGGTTAAGTTTGTCTTAACTACTTTATACATTGCTACTAAAATGATACAAATGATATAAATGTATTTTGATTATTATTATTGCTTTTTGTTAACTATTTCCTGAATAAAAAGTCGGATAAAAATTCTCATTTAATAAAAAAAGTAGAAGGCAAGAAAAATGGAAAAAAAGCCTTTGTAAAAGGAGAGAGGAGGCAGGGTTGAAGGGAGGGGAGGGAAATGGGAAAAAAGAATTAAGATGTATTATGTGCAGGTTCAAATTTTCTATGATGAATGTGATCAACATGTATGGCAAACGTGCTAATAAAACATAAAATGAAAGATTATCATTTAAGATATCTTTAAGGAAAAGATTTTTGAAATGTATAGGTCCTAGAATAACTGTATTTAGCAATACATTACAACACTAGCACTTAAGTCACGTAACAAAAAGAAAATACAGGCATGTTCAATAAATAAAAATTGAAGAGCTATGCTTATCATTGTTATGATTTTAAAAAATATGTTTAAAAATCAATGCACTGGAGTCTGATTTTTTTTTTTTGCAAAACTAATCAAACAATCTTCTAAAAAAGGATTTTTTGGCAGGAGTCAAGACTTTTCCAGAACCTTTTTTGCGTATGGATTTCATTGGAGGCTTTTTTAAGCATAGGGTTCTGTTTGGAGTTTGTAGTGCTCTTGCTATCTGCACATGCTCATTGCAGTAATACTTGTTGCTCCCTTCTGACAGATGGATGAGTGTGCGTTCTGCCAGATCCATGCACTGGGCATGGACCCAGTGCCCATCTCCATGAGAACAATAAATCATGGCAGGTTTGTTGAGCTCAGTTGAATAGAATGGTACCCAAGTGTTGATATCCACATCACAAGTAGAGCAGCATGTTATCCAGTAGCCTGTCACAGACTCATCTTCTTCATCATCTTCATTATAGGTGTCAAATTCGTCATCACCATCAAAACTATTTGCTTCTGCACTGAAACAAAATTCTTCAGAATCTTCAAAGGGAGTAGAGTCTCCTGGATCATCTGTTGATGTCTGGCTGTTTGTGAACGTTTTCTGATCTTCAGT
>RJWM01039161.1:0-16417 GCA_004363535.1 Dasyprocta punctata | reverse complement strand
GGTTGGCCCTCTGCCTTTTGGGGGTCAGCACGGAAGATCCTCTGTGCCCACAGGGTTGGTCTTGTATCAGCAATGCGTAACCAGGCTGTGTGCAGTGGGGGTGACCTGGGTTCTTAGTGACACACTCCTTGAGGCCTGGGGCTTTATTGTGTTGGTTTAACATTTTAAAAAAAAGAGGAGGAGGAGGAAGTGGAGGAGGAGGAGGAAGAGGAAGAGGAAGAGGAGGAGGGGGAGGAGGAGGAAGGGAAACAGCCACACTGGTGCTGGCTCCTGGGTGCTTCTGGCTCCGCCCAGCTCTGCAGGCTGCCCAGAGCCTGAAGGTACCAGCTCCGGCTGGTGGCTGGTGGGGACCACTATCTGGATTTCCTTCTCTCGTGCTCCGGGGCTGCTGCTCCTGTCCCAGGTGCCTGCCAGGGTCTGCTGGGTGGCTGGGCCCGGACCCTGGGCCAGCGCTTCTCTGCAAGTACAGTTCTTCTCTTGCTCCTGCCCTCCCCGCTCTCTTTCCCTGGCTCCCGTGCATCGGGTGGTTTCATGCCATCCCCGGCTTTGCTGCTGTGTGATTTATCCTTTAACCACAGTGAGTCATGGTGAGGACTTTACTTGCTCCAAGGGAAAATAGGAGAGGACATTTATGTGCGGTGGTGTTGGGCGCCTGCTCCAGCCCCCGTCAGGAAAAGAGTGCAGCAAGTTCCCCAGGGGAGATCTCCACAGAGGCCGAGGCCAGGGCTGCCCCCGACTCTCACCGACCTCTCATTCTGCCCCTTCCTTGAAACTTCTCCCTGGATAACAGGTAGCTTCTGTCCCCAGGGGCAATCTACATGTCCCCTCCCACTCCTTCCTAGTGAGAGTCCTTGAGTTCATATCACAGAGCTCCCCTTCTAGGGGAAGAAACAGTGGCCCAGAGAGTGGGTGGATGTGTCAGTTTCCTGTGGCTGGGGCAGGGGCTGGGCTAGGAAGGGAACCCAGTTGTGGGTGACACTGAAGCCTACACTTTCCCTGTAGTGGGGACCCGTCTTTGTCTGCAGGGGCAGAAGACCTGTGTCCACCCCAAGTGACCCCAAGGAAAGGGCTGCAGGGCCTGAGGGCATCACCCCTGGGCCTAAGCTGGACAGCTGAGACTGGATTTGTTCCTTACGGTCGGCCTGGAGTCCTCCTGTTAGTGGCCTCTGGATTTAGACAGGAAGGACCTTAGGAAGCCAATGTGCAAAGCCATTGTAAAAGAACCACTATCTTGGCCAAGCCCAGTGTGGTGGCATACATCTGTAATCCCAGAGTTTGGGAGGCAGAGGCAGGAGAATTTCTGAAAGTCTGAGGCCAGCCAGGGCTCTTTAGTAAGTTTCAGTCCAGCCTGAACTTCTTAATGAGATCTTGTCTCAAAAAAACTTAAAAAAAAAAAAAATTAAGGCCTCTTCCAAATTAGAATTAGTTTAGGGCAAAACTAGAAATCAGCCCAGGTGGGCACCTTCTAGTAAATTTTGAGGCCTGGGATTCAGGATGGCGGTGGAATGTCATATGTTTGGCATATGTCACCTAAGTGCTTATTAATCCAGGTGGAACCGTCACAGGAAGTAGGAACAGCACGGGACTGGAGATGAGATGCACTTTGGTCCCAGGCCTCCCGTTGCCCGGCTGTGCAACCTTGGTCTAAACTGTGCTATCTTGGGGGCTCAGTTTCCTCATTGATGAAATAAAGGAGTTGAGATAAATAAATTCTAAGGACCTCCTTCTCGCAGAGGACGGAGCGGCTTGAAGGGTCCCCTGAGGGACCGTGGGGTCACCTGCGCCCCCTGGGCCTGGTTCCAGTTGCCCAGGCCTCCCTAAGCCACTGCTGCCTCGGAGAGTTGGGGTCAGTTGAAGACCATGGCCGTGGTGGCCCCGACTCCAGGCCAAGTAGCTGCCCTCAGCCTGGCCCCCCAGAAGCGTGTATGGGACAGTGACCTGTGCCAGGCAGGTCCCTCCCTGCCCTGCCCACCTCAGGGCCAGCCAGTGCCCTCCACCATGCGAAGCTGTGGCTTCAGAGGCAGCAATGGCCGTGGGCAGGACCTGCATGAGCCCTGGAGGAAGCCTTGCTTTGGAGCCTGGCAGGTGACCGGGTCACCCTCTCCGTCTCGTGTTCATCTCCGGTGTCACCAAACCCAGAGGGACAGGGAGGCTGCCAGGATCCTGAGACTGTAGGGGAGTAAAGCTGGGGCTACGAGCGCTACGCCCAAGATGCTCCTTCTCCCCGGGGGAGGTCAGCCAGGGTTCAGAGAGGCCCAGGCCCCTCTCCCGGCTGCAGCCCCTCTCCCCAGCTCTGTCCATCTGTGCGCAGATGGCCCTTGGATGCGTGGCACCAATGGGTCCAAGCTCAGCTCACCTATGGCCCCAGGCCTGCACCCTGCTGCTGGGTTTCATTTTTATGCTAAAGACACCGCCGGCTCCCGTGGCCAAGCCCTGTGCTTGGTGTCCTCCTTCCTCCTGGGTCTCTGGCCTCGCTCTTGTGTTCTTGCCCCGGCTGACTCTATGCCTGCCACGCTGGTCCTGGAGTGTGCTGAGCCCCTGCCCACCCCAGGGCCTTGGCCATTGTCTCGGCCTGGGAACTGCTCAGGAATCCTCAGTTATCTCGGGCTCTCCTTTTCCTTTGGGTCCCTGACCTCTGTGTGTAGGAAGCAGCCTCACTCACCCCCAGCTGCCACCCCTGCGCCCTGCCCCTGCCCCGTGCTCCTCCACCGCACACAGCACTGACTGACTGAATGAATGAATGGACTTCTGATGCTCACAAAGCAGACCCTCTGGGAAGCCCCTGCTCTTAGCCTGAGCATCCCCTCTGCTCTCCTGGCCTTTTACAGCCTTCCCAGCAGCCTCTCCTCCTCCAGTCTCTTCCCTCAGTTCCATCCTCTGCAGAGTGCCAAATGCACCCCCCAGCTACAACTCTGCTCATCTATCCTCCTGCTCTAAAACCTCCATGGCTCCCCACTGCCTGCCAGATGCAGCCCCTTTGCTCTGGTACTGAAATTGCCATTCTGTGCACCTGTGGCACTCCTCCCATTCATGGGCCCCCTTGGACAGCAAAACCCCACCTCCAGATCCTCCCCTGGTCCCCTCGGACACCTCCCGCCATGCTGAATTGGACCCTCCCTCACGGGAACACCGGGTCCCCCGTGTGTCCCTCTGGACCCCTGTCAGGTGGGATCAGGGCTTCAGAGCATTTGCCTCTCTTCCCACTGGGCCCAGCCCCCCCGTCCACCTGGCTTTGTGGATCCGCTGGGAGCTGAGCCCTGGGGCCCCTGCTGCCTGGACTCCCTTGCAGCATCCACAAAGCTGAATCAGAGACTGTGGGCTCCTGGCCAGCCTTGGGGCAGGGCTGCTTCTGCACTGGGTCCCCTCAGGCCTAACCAGGTCACTGCTCTGGGACCCAGCTCAGAATCTTAGGAATCATGTCGCTCCTGGGTCTCTGTTACCATATGTGTAAAATGAGATGAGCCCACTTCCCTTTCAGAAGGTAGCTCGTGTCCCTAACCTGTAGCCAGGCAGCTCACCATGGCTTCCCATCCTTAAAGCCCATGGCGTCCTAATGGTGTCTATCTCGGACCTCATAGGACCCTGTGGTTCCTGCCCCCTGACACCGTGGACACAGCTGACCTTGGTGGGGCCCAGCTCTGCTTCTCCTCAGCACCGTGGGCTCCACCCATAGAGGACACAGGCCTGACCAGGCCTCTGCCAGCGCTGCCCGCAGTCAAGACACGTCGGATGGCTCCGAGTCCATAGGCCTAGCCACTGCAGTGCCCACGCATTAGACTCATGTGGGTTACATTTTCCTGAAAATACACAAGGCTACAAAAGCAGGGGCAGAGACTCAGCCCCAGAGGAATTTGTTTTCTTTCTTTCTTTCTGCATGCCCGCGAATGTTGTTATTGCCACTGAATCCCCAGTGTGTGCGAAATGTTCAAGATGTCCCGGCCATTGGTGCACAGCCGGCTTGGCCTGGTTTGCGCTCGGAGTTGGGGGCGTGGTGGGCAGAAGGTGACGCTCAGGAATTCCAAGTGACCGCCCCGCCAGGCCTGGGCGCTTATCCTGCAGCTGCTTACTCGGGGTTCCTGGTGACACATTGGCGCCTGTGTGGGTGACAGCTAGTGGGCTCCTCTGGGGGTCACCCCAGGTCTGGACTTGGGGCTGGGAAGTGATGTCCCCCTCTCTGACACCCTTGGGGGAGGCAGAGGTCAGTCTCCTGTTGGACCTTCTGGGAATCATTAGCAACATAGGTTCCTCTGTCCATAGACACAGTGCAGCCTGGAGCGCAGACCCTGCCCTGAGGTGGTGGCCGGGTCTTCATGGGGGGGCGGGCAGCGAGAGCCTGGGTCCCAGGGAGCCCCTCAACCACGTGGGCAGATGCCTGGTTTAAGGTGTTGCTGTTCGCACCCGGAAGCAACTTGATCACCGTTTCCTGTCTTGCTAATTGCACCATGGGTATCCTTGACCTTGCCCAGCATCCCGAGACCCATGGGTCCCTTCTGCTTGGCATTTGAGCAAGCAGAGGCTTAGGAGGGTTGAGTGCCTGCCCCAAGGCCTTGCCCTAAGGACGCTACTGCGTCCTTCCTTAAGGCTCCTGAGCGTGGAGTCAAATGAATGCACATCGTGGGTGCCCTGCATATGGTCAGCCAGTGACCCACAAATGCCCCCACCACAGGCCTCTCTTTCCCCATGATTCACACACACAGGGTTCTCTGTCTGAATCCAGCGCTTTGGAAAGCTGCCTGCAGGACAGGGAAGTGGAGGGGGGCGGTGGCAGAGGAAGTAGGGAGGGGTACGACCAAGCGGTGAACTCTCACAGTGGGTATTGAGGCCCCTCTTCTGCACGTGGCACAGTTCCTGGGTCCCCAGGGTTTCCCTCTGTCTCTCAGCTCGGCTGCAGCACTGAGCACACTTGGACCTGGGGCTGTGGTAGGGGTGACGCTGCACTCGCGGGCCCCAGGTCTTTCCCACCGTGCTCCTGCCACAGGCAGCTGGGCAAAAGCGACCAGGATTCTAAACCCAACATCAGAGCCCCACTCACAGTGCGCTCCTAGCAATTCCTCCAACCACCCCAGTGGGGGTTTCTGCTTTCTCAGGCTGTGGGAGCAGGACGCTGGTGTCCAGTGGGGGACATGAGCTGTGGGCCTGCGTGGCACCAACACAACGTGGAAAGTGTAGGGTCCACCAGAGAGAAGGTTGGGAGGGGAAGGGAAGGTCATCCTAGGCTAGGACAAGGACCCAGAAAGCTGGAT
This sequence comes from Dasyprocta punctata, assembly GCA_004363535.1. Classification (NCBI taxonomy): domain Eukaryota; kingdom Metazoa; phylum Chordata; class Mammalia; order Rodentia; family Dasyproctidae; genus Dasyprocta; species Dasyprocta punctata. The sequence goes on along the minus strand of RJWM01039161.1, from coordinate 11,174 downwards.
GGAGAAAGTGACCTCACACAGATGAATATAATGAGTACCAGGTCCCGAAGGGTTTTGTATTGATTTAAAATTATTTCAAGGGTGTGCATAATGCCTCCTTCACTGGCTTGTGAATTACTCAAGAGTGGAACCATGTCTGCTCACACCAAGATTTTGCAGAGTCTAGAAAAATGTATGAACAGATGCTTAATAAACAAAGAGTGGTCAAAATAAACTCTATCTTGGAAAAGTTGGCTCAACATATTCCCTTGCTCTTGGATAGCCAAGAACCAACATTGTGAGAATGGTCATACTCCCAAAACTGTCATACAGATTCAATGCAATTCCCATCAAAATACCATTTGCATACCTCACAGATTTAGAGAAAACATTCCTAAAATTTATTTGGAAACAGCAGAGACCTAGGATAGCAAAGGCAATCCTGGATGACAAAGACAAGGCAGGAGGCATCACAATCCCTGACTTGAAATTATACTACAAAGCTACTGTGATAAAATCAGCATGGTACTGGCAAAAAACCAGACCTTATGATTAGTGGAACAGATTAGAAGACACAGACACAACTACAAACACACTCAGCCACCTTATCTTTGACAAAGGGGTCAAACATGTTCTCTGGAAAGAAGATAGCCTCTTTAATAAATGGTGTTGGAAAAATTGGTTTTCCCCACACGCTGGAGACTAAAACTAGACACATGTCTATGACCATGCACTAAAGTAAAAATGGATCAAAGATCTAAATATTAAGACAGAAACACTAAGCCAGGCGTGGTGGCGCACGCCTTTAATCCCAGCACTCAGGAGGCTGAGGTAGGCGGAGCGTTGTGAGTTCGAGGCCGGCTTGGGCTACAACGCGAGTGCAAGCCCGGCCTGGGCTACATAGTGCGACCCTGCCTCAAAAAACCAGGGCTGGGAGTTTGGCTCAGTGCCTTAGGCGCCTGCTCTGGCAGGCATGAGGTTGTGAGTTCAATGCCCGGTGCCGCAAAAAAAAAAAAAAAAGACAGAAACACTAAATATACTGGAAGGCAAGGTAGGTACAAATCTTGAAGACATAGGGGTAGGCAGAGAGTTCATGAACAAAATGCAAACTGCACAGAAAGTACTTCAAAGAATCAACAACTGGGATCTCATCTTATTAAAAAGGTTTTGCACATTAAAAGAAATCAACAGAATGAAGATAAAATTCACAGAATGGGAAGAAATTTTAATTAACTGTGTGTCCCTCAGACAAAGAACTTATATCTAAAACATAAAGAATTGAAAAATATCAGAACCCCCAAATTCAAAGACCCAATCCAAAAATGGGCATCTAAGATGAACATGCACTTCTCACATGAAGAAATACAAACGGCAAATAAATACATGAAGAAATGTTCAACATCACTGGTCATTTGAGAAATACAAATTAAAACAACACTAAGATTCCATCTCACTCCAGAAAGAATAGCTATCATCAAGAAATCAACCAATAACAAATGCTAGTGGGGCAGTGGGGAAAAAGGAACACTTTTCCACTGTTGCTGGGAATATAGACTGGTACAACCACTGTGGAAATCAGTGTGGAGATTCCTCAAAAAACAAGGATTGGAGGTCCCATTTAACCCAGTTATTCCCCTTCTGGATATTTTCCCAGAAGAACAGAAAACATTATGCCACAGTGATACACATACACCCATGTTTATAGCAGCACAATTTGTAATAGCTAAATCTTAGAAACAACTCAAATTTCCATCAATTGCAAAATGGATAAAAAAGATGTGGTATTTTTACACAATGAAGCACTACTCAACTATAAAGAAGGATAGACTTGAGACTTTTATAAGTAAATGGATAAGTAAATTGAAACCATACTCATAAGTGAAAAACAGACTCACATGTGTAAATATTGTATTGTCTTCCTAGTGTAAAAAACTGAAAGAGTAAATAAGATCTAAAATGTACAATACATAGCATGAAAGTGAAAGGGAAAGAAATTTCTTAAAAGGAAAGAACAACTGGGATAGAGAAAAAGAGAAAAGAAAGAAGGGAAAAGATTATGTGTGTGTGTATGTATATACATATATATGTATGACACTATTAATCTCTGTTAGTTCATCAAAAAGAAGTTTGTGCTTTCATTGCTCGATTGTTAGATCATTTTCTCATGTCTATATCTTGTAATCGGAACAACTACTTTGAAGATAACAACATGCAATATGTTAACCAGTGTTAATCTCCTATTACGTTTTGAAATTCTGTATCATCGTTTTTATTATTTTCATTTTTAAAATAAAAACAAAACATAAAAAAAAAGAATGTGGAGGGTGTGCACCTGGTGTCTGTGAGGTTGGAAGAGGCTTATGTCATTAATTCAGCCTTTGAAGTTGTGATCTTGGAGCACCTAAGAGTGCAGGGCTTATATCCCTGACTTTAGGAAGAAAGACAATGAAATACAGTTACTATCCCGCTGGAGAAATACTATGGGCAGGGAAATAGGGGGTTCTACAGAAGCACATGTGAAAGGAGGATCAGAGAAGGCTTCTCGGAGGGAGTGATGTCCGGCTGATAAAACAGTATGAACGAGGATATTTGATTCCAGCCATAAACAACAGTGAGAGCTGGACAAAACATATAAACCAGCTATTGTCAGGTGTTGGATGGCAATCAAAGCAGCGCTCAGTACTGCAGGGGAGGGAAGTACAGCTCTGTCTCCCTGGCCCCCCACTTTCTCTGGGGGCACTTTCTTATGCAAGCCCAGGAAAGGAGGACAAGCAGAGGGCAGCTCTCTGGGTGGATGGAAGAAACAGTGATTGGGGTTGGGGCTGCAGTGGTGACTGGGCTTTGGGAGGGGCAGGAAGAGACTTCCCCCCAACTCTCTTAAAAGTGTCTTTCATGTGCCTATAATTTCAGCACTCTAGGAGGCTGAGGCAGGAAGATCTTAAGTTTAAACTCAACCTGAGCAATTTAGTGACTTTGTGAGACTCAAAATTAAAAAATAAGAAGGGTGAGCAAGTAACTCAGTGCAAAGGCCCTGGGCTCAATTCCCTGTACACACACACACATCCCCCTCCCCCACAGTTTCCCTCAGGTATTGGATGACAGGTGCTGGCATGTACACTATGAGACCGGAAAATTGATCAACAAAAGGGCACTGGGAGCAGAGGTTTTAGGGGCTGTCTCATGGCATCAGGGACATAGTAGGGTTCCTCCCTAACCAGCTGAAGAGATCTCAATGAACACATTTGGGATGTCAGAAAATCTATGACCTAAGGATAAGACCCTCTCCTAGGAGTAAGGGCAAAGCTAGGTGAGACCTGCTCTCACTGAGGCCCAAATATGCCAGGGAAGACCTAGATGATGTCACCAGGATATACTGACCACCAGAGCAAGACATGGCCTTCCGAAAGGAAGCAAACATACCTCTAACCTCTACAGTGCATCACCCACCATACTCAGCATAGAATAAAAAATTACTGAATACACAAAGAATCAGGAAAAGTGACAGGTGGTCATGAGAAAAAACAGTCATTAGAAGCAGACAGTGGTTAATCTAGATATTAAGAGTTAATAATAAGGGTTTCAAAGTGAATGACAAGAGAATAAAAGATGGAGAAGTGGGATACAGAGATTATTTGACAAAATTAGAATTGAAAAAGAATTAAATGGAAATCCAGGAACTGTAAAATAAAATAACTGTAATAGTAAGGACATTGGGAGAGTTTAGCTGCATTGTGGATACAGCTGAAGGCAGGTTAGTAATCTTGGAGACAGATCAATAGCTAATATTGAAATTAAAGTAGAGAGAGAAAATTGGAATAAACAGAACTGAGATAAAAGAAACATGGCAAGATGTCCTCCCATACAGCAGTTGGACCCTAGGAAGAAAGAGAGAGAGAAAAACTATACTTGAAATGAAGGTAGAGAATTTTCTAAATCTGGCAAAATATATCAAACACAGATTCAAGAAGTTTAGAAAACACTAAGTAGGACAAATGTGAAGAAAACTAACTTTAGGTTCAAACTTCTGAAATTGAAGCCGGGTGTGGTGGCACATGCCTATAATCCCAGCACTTGGGAGGCTGAGACAGGAGGATCGTTGCAAGTTTGAGACCAGCCTGGGCGACAAAGTGAGCTCAAAACCAGCCTGAACTGCATAGGGGTATCTTGTCTCAAAAAGACAAAAAGGCTGAAATTAAAAAAAGCAATCAAAGGAAAATGACATAGCCAAAAGAAGAATGATGAAATGGAAGATGTATAACAGAAATTATAAAGGCAGAAAACAATAAAGAGACAATTTAAAATGTTAAAAGAAAAATTGCCAACCTAGTATTCTATACCACAACCTATACTCCAAAATTTAAGTGATGTAATGATGTTTTCAGATGAACGAAAAAATCCAACTCTCAAAGCAGGGAGAACAATTTTCACCAGACTTGTGCTACAAGAAATCTTAAATAAGTTATGGGTTTTTCTCCCCAAAAGAAATATGACACAAGAGCACAGAAACTGGTTGAAGAAAATGAAGAAAGGGTAATTATGTGAGTAAGCAGATATCAGTGCTGGCAGTTTAAAGCAACCACAATAATAAGGTCTCATGTAATTTACAATATAAGCAAGAGTAAAATCTATGACCAAAATAACACAAAGGATAAGAAAGGTAACTGGAGTCAAACTGTTGTAAAGCTCTTTTGTTATTTAGGAAAGTGGTAAAAGTGCTAATATAAAACAGATTGAAATCAATCAAGGATGCACCTTGTAATTTCTACTGTGCACACTAAAAGGTTTATAAAAGAAGGTACAACTAAAAAACTAATAGCAGAGAAGAAAAAGCATCCAAAGTAACAGAGTGATTAAAAATAAAAGATCAGAAAATATTAATATGGGGACAAAAAACAAATGAGACAAGCAGACACATATGGTAAGAGAGTAGACTTTCATTCAATGTCAGCTATCATATTAAATGTAACTATCTGAATAAAAGGCAAAGATTATCAGAATGGATATTTATTTATTTATTTATTTATTTATGTATGTTTTTGGTCCCAGGGATCCAACTCACAACCTTGCGCCTGCCAGGCAGGTGCTTATGCCACTGAGCTAAATCCCAGGCCCTATTTTTTGAGACAGGGTCTCACTATGCAGTTCAGGCTAGCCTTGAACTCACTTTGTAGCCCAGGCTGGTCTTGAACTCACAATGATCCTCCTGCTTCAGCCTCCCGAGTGCTGGGATTAAAGGTGTGCTCCACCATGCCCAGCTTATTTTTATTTTAAAGAGAATAAAAACCAAAGAAAATAAAACAGAATAAAGTCAATCAAAATAAAACAGTGACAGTGATACAGGACTTCAAAACAGGATAATAGGAAATCAACAACTGCCACCATAATGCCTCGTTATCTTCAAAATTGCTGCCCACACCATCAGACATAATAAAATCAGAACAGAATAAAACATTGAATAAAGCAAAACAATAAAATGGAGCAAAACAAAACAGAACGATACTGAATTTCAAAAACAAGACAGAAGGAAATTCCCCATAGTTGCTGTATTGCATATTGTTATCCTCTAAATAGATGCTCAGACTACTGGGTTTAGGCCTACAAAGTCAATCAAACAACACAAGCATTAAATTGTTTTTGTACCTCAGCTGCTATCACCTTGGTCTGTGTTCCTCTGAATCAGCCAGTTGCATAGGGGTGGGTTGGGGAGGGGACTTGTCTCTTTTCGTCTCCCAGCCTGTGTGCTGGCTCTCCTCCCAGTCCATGGCTACTGCAGGCTCATGGGAAGGGCAAATTTGCCTTCTGTTTCTCCTCCAAGCCCACAGTTACTGCTGGCTCACAGGAAGGGTGAATAGGCTTCCTGTTTCTCCTCCTGGCCCATGGCTGCCACTGGCTCACACAAAGGACACTTCTTATTTGTCTTCCCGGTCCACCCAGAATGGATTTTAAGAACTATGTGCTAGGGGCCGGGGATTTAGCTCAGTGGCTTAAGTGCCTGCCTGGCAAGCATGAGGTCGTCAGTTTTATTCTCAGTACCAAAACAAAAAACAAAAAACAAAAGCCACCCCAAAAACTATGTGCTATTTGAAAAAGAAATGCTTTAATATAAAGACACAGAAAAGTTGAAAAAAGAGGCTGTCAAAAGATAGTACACACAAAATTGGCCAAAAGAGAACGCCTATATTAGTATCAAAGTAGACAAGAAAAAATATTAAAGAGATAGGTCAAATCAACAGGAAAATATAACAATCCTAAATTTGTATCTGCCTAAATAGCTTTAAGTCATAGGAAGCAAAGCTGGTAGAACTAAAGGGAAATAATTAGCTTCCCAAATATAACTGGAAATTTTAATAAACTTCTCAGAAATTGATAGAATCAGCTAATGAAAATCAGTAAGAAGATAGATGGTTTGAGCATACAACCATATTGACCTGACGTACATACAAAAGTACTTTAAAAACTATAGGACCACAGTTTTCAAGTACACTGGGAATTTACTAAAATAGGTCATATTTTCTGTCACACAGGAAGTATTAACAAACATTAAAGGATTTAAATTATACAAAGTCTCTTCTGATCACTTGGAGCTAAATTAGAACTAGTAAAATAACTAGAGAATCTTCATACATTTGGAAATTTAACAATGTATTTCTAATTCATGAGTCAAAGAAGAAATCACAGTGGAAATTAGAGATCATTTTACTCTAAGAATGAGAACATCAAAATTTGTGGGATGCAGCTACAGCAATATTTAGAGGAAATTATAGCCTTATATGTATTAGAAAAGGGTTAATAAAATCAATAATTTAAATGAGAAGCTAGAAAAAAGACAAATTCAAAATATGGACAGAAAAAATTTTTAGAAAGAACAGATGTCAATGAAAGAGAAAACAGATTCAATAGAGAAAAATTAGTAAACCCACAATTGATCCTTAGAAAACATTAATGAAATTAATTTACTCATAAGACTAATCAATACCAAGGAAAACAACACAGATTACCAATAAGGAGAATGAAAATGAAGATGTTGCTATAGCTCTTACAGACACTGGGGGAAAAAAGGAGGCCAATAAATAATATTGGATCAATAAAATTTGAATGAAATAGACAAATTACTTACAAACACAAATTACAAATTTATACACAACTTACAAACACAGGTTACTAAACTAAAGAGGCAATAGGAAATCTGAGGAGTCCATTATCTTTAAGAAATTGAATCTGTAATTAAAAACCTTTGCACAAAGAAAACTCCAGATGCTGTACTAGTGGTTTCCCTAAACATTTAAAGAAGTAATAATACAAACCATATGTTCTACCAGGAAACAGTAAAAGTGGCAACACATTTTATGAAGTCTGAATAACTGGAATGCCAAAACCTGACAAATGCATTACAGAATGAAAACACACCTCCCCAAAACAAAATAGCAACAAGTGTCTCATAAAAACAGAATTCCTAAGTATGTGTGAGAGAATACACGGCCAACAAGCGAAGTTTATCCCAATATGTTTGTTACACTTCCATCAGTGAGACAAAATACTTGACATCCACAACTTAGTGGGGGCAAAGTTTGTTTTGGCTCATAACTTCTGAGGTTTCAGTTCATGGTAATCTGGCTCCAAGGCAGAGACAGCCTGGCAGAAAGGAATGGTAGAGAAAAACTGCTCAGCTCATGGTAGCCAGAAGCAGAGAAAGCAAGAGCCAAAAGCAAAAGAACACTCATGATCTGATCATTGCTGGAAACACCCACAGAGACACTCAGATATGTGCTTTTTTGATTTCCTTTCTAATCAAGTTGACAGTCAAGATTAACCATCACACTAAGGAATGCAAGTTTGGTTCAATACTAAAAGCAAAGCAAACATACAACAATAACAACTTCATCTTAACTAATCGATCAATAGAATTAATCACATTAACAGAATGAAGAACCATAGAATCATTTCAATTATTGCAAACAAACAAACAAAACCAAAAAAGGGCATCTGATAAGGTTCAATAGCTGTTCACAATTTTTGTAAAACCAACTCCAGAAAACTAGGACTCGAAAAAACCTTTAATCTGAAGGTACTTACAGTAAACAGATGAATTTAATTATTTAATCGTGGACTGCCAGAAAATTTCCTTCTAATAGTGGAAATAAAATAATGTTTGGTTTTACCATGTCTATTCACTTTGCACTGAAAGTTTCAGCTATTATAATTGGCAGAAATGTAAAGCTATGAAGGTTAGAAGAGAGAAAAACTAATTATTTCACATGATCCAATTGCATACATAGGAAATCCAAAAGAATCCACAAGCAAGCTATGAGAAATAATAAATGACTTTAGTAAAGTTGTGAGATAAAAGCTCAATATACAAAAATAATTGTATTTTTATGTAGAATCAAAAAAATTTTTTTTGGTAAATGAAATAACATTTCATTTTAACGGAATAAAATGCCAATATATAGAAATAAATGTAATAAAAGATATTCAAGACATTTACACTGAAAACTTTAAAGCACTGTTGACAGAAATTTTAAAAACTGAATAAATGAAGGGGATATACATGCTATGATTTAGAAGACTTAATATTATTAAGATTTCACTAGTCTATAAAATTTAGTGCAACTCAAATCAAAATCTTAGCACATTTTTATCAGGGGAAAATTGACAAGCTGGTTCTAAAATTCATATAGAACTCAAAGACCTAGGATAGGTAACAAAATTCTTTCAAGGAACAACAAACCTACTACTCACACTACCTGACTTCAAGACCTGTTTTGCAGCTACAGTAACAAGGACTTTTTATTGGTGCCAGTTTAAATAAACAGACAAACAGAACAGAGACAAGAAATCGACCCACATGTATATGGTCATCCCGTTTTTAACAAACACAACACTAGAATTTTGTGGGGGAAAACAGTGTCGAGCCTATAATCCCAGAACTCTGGGAGGCTGAGGCAGGAGGACACACTCCGGGCAACTTGGCAACTTAGTGAGATCATGTCTAAAAATAAAAAATAAAACAAAAACAAAAATAGATTTTTTGCACATGGAAGGGAATGAAGAGATGAGGGAGGGAGGAGGAAGGGGAGGGAAGGGGGAGGGGAAGTAAAAATTTAAGAACGTTATGTACATGTACTAACTCCCCACAATGAACATAATCATTATGTCCTACAAACATTAACCAGTATAAAGTTAAAATACAAAACAGTGCCAGATCAAGTGGATATTCACCTTTTAAAAAACAGTGATTTTTTTTTTTTTTTGGAACCAGGAATCAAACTCAGGACCTTACGTTTGCCAGGCAGGTGCTTATGCCACTGAGCTATATCCCCAGCCCAAAACTGTGATCTTTATTTCACTTCTTACACAAAAACTTAATGAGATGGTCAGGTGTATGGGTGTGTGGTAGTACATACCTGTAATTCTAGCACTTTGAGAGACTGAGGCAGAAGAATTGCAAATCTGAGCCCATTCTGGGTTGTTTAATGACTGAGGGAGACCTTGTTTCAAATTTAAAAAAAAATTTTTTTTTAAGGGCCAGGGATGTAGCTCAGTGCAAAGGCCTTGGATTCAATCCCCACTACCCTACTACCACGAGAGAGAAAGGGAGGAAGGGACGCAGAGTGAGACACGGAGAGAAAGGAATCATTGATTTTAACGAGAAAGAAAAAGAATCAAACTTCTTGAAGAAAACACAGGAACATATTTTTATGATTTTGGGAGACACAAAGATTTCTTAAATTGGACACACAAAAATCACTAACCATAAAAGATGACTAAGTTACACTTTAATAAAATTAAGCCCTTCTGTCCATCAAAGGTACCACTAATGGCATGAAAAAGCGAGGTGTAGAGCGGGAGAGAGATTTGCAATATTTCTGATGAAGGATTTGTATGCAAAACAGATTTTTCTTTTGTCTTTTTGAGATAGGGTCTCACTATGTAGTCCAAGTTGGCCTTGAACTCACAGCGATCCTCCTGCCTCAGCCTTCCAAGTGCTGGGATTACAGGTGTGTGCCACCATGCCCAGCTAGAGATTTTTATTATTCTATAAATCTACAACAAGACACGCAACAGTATTTAAAAAATGAACAGAAGACCTGATCAGATGCTGTGCCAAAAAAAAAAAAAATGAGTATCAAAATGGCCAATTAATTTCCTCAAGTTGTTCAACAGCATCAGTAGAGAAGTACAAGTCAAGTCCATAATGAGAATTCACTGCTCACCCCAGGAATGGCTAAAATTAAAGCGACTGAGAACACTGTGTGTTAGTGAGGATGTAGGACAACTGGAACGCTCTTATTTTACTAAAGAGTGTTTCAATTGTTGAATCGCGTAGGGAAAAAACATGCTTGGCAGACGCTACTAAAGTTAATCATATACTTAGGCTTTCTCCAAGCAATTCTAACCTTGGGTACACACAAGGAGAATAAGGACGTGTGTCTGTTTCCAAGAATGTCAACAGCATCTCTTTTAGCTGTAGCTCCAAACATCCCAAGTGACCCAAACGTCCCACAGTAAACAGAAAATCGTGCTGCAGTAATGGAAAGGAATACGGTGCATAACAGAAGAGTGGGAAGCACGGTACATTCGCCAGTGTGTTGAACCTCACAGACACAACGTTGAGTAAAAGATGCCAGAGAATCAGGCGTGGTGGGTGGCACACCTCTGTAAGGCCTGCTACTCAGGAGGCTGAGACAGGAGGATCACAAGTTCCAGCCCAGCCCGAGCAAGGAAGCAAGACCCTGTCTCAAAAATAAAAAATAGAAAAAAGCAAGGGGTGGAGTTCAATGCAAAGGCGATGAGGTGGGGATTTTTAAGACGTGGGATAAGCCAGGGATATAGCTCAGGGGCACAGAGCCTGCCTGGCAAGCACGAGGTCCCGAGTTCGATTCCCAGTACAAAAAAAAAAAAAAAAAAAAAGAAGTGGGACAGAGGGCAGGGTAATTGGTCCCTGGGCTGCTGCCTTCAGAAGGGGTTCCTGCCGGGTGTGGAATCAGTTAGTTCTCACCAGACTGAGCTATGACAGTGAGCCTGGTGCTGACGCTCTGGCTTTCTGAGTCACCATGTGATATCTCCGGCACCACAAAGCCATCCAATCTGGGATCATCGGCTTCCAACACCATGAACTGAATAAACCTCTTTTCTTTCTAGAGCCCCCAGCCTCAGTTCTTTCATTATAGCCACAGAAAAATGGGCTGATACAG
>RJWM01039160.1:0-16293 GCA_004363535.1 Dasyprocta punctata | reverse complement strand
TGGCTGTATCTCAGTGGTAAAGTACTCCCTAGCACACACAAGACCCTGAGATTAAATGAATATATATATATTCTTTTCTAGTTCTCTAATTTCCTATAGCACATTCAATTTAATTCCCTTATGTATGTACAATCCTTTCTGGTATCATGAAGTGAAGCTCTACTGTCCTATTTTAAAGATCCCAGCCCGTACCAGAGTCTAGCATTTACTGAGCTAGGCAGTAGGCATGGGTGTGGTGTAAACAGCACACAACACATTGACTCCCCAGGTTTGAAAGACAAATACAGCCAGTTCCACTAAGGTTAAATATGTGTTTTTAGCCATCTCTAATATTTTCAATTTGAAATAAAAATAAAACAATTTCCAAAACCTAAGCAAACAATTTTTCCCATCAAGTTCATCATCGTTTTGTAGAAGTCAGGACTACCAAAATCCTAACATCAGACCTTTGAAAGCCTCAGCATAGTTCCCACAAGAACCTTTAAGCTCATTTCTAACATGGCAAAATACATTTTACACCATCGATATTTAGAGCTCAAGGCTGAGGGTTTAGCTCAGTGGTAGAGCACTTGTCCAGTTAGTGGGATCCTCACCACTACAAAAGCAAAAAAGAAAAAAATATGATATGTTCAAATTATATTATGTGAACAAATATTGTATTTCCAGAAAAACAGAGTGACATTTCATCAGACTTTTTCATGGGCAGCATGCACTTCCCACCACTTCTGAGCTTACAGGTTTTGCAGCTGAATGTCCTATAAAAATGCTGGCAGAAATAAAGAAGATGGGAACAGATGTGTCAACATGCACTAGCCTGTAATAGTCTGGAACGACCTGGTTTCCTAAACACCTCTGCGGAGCTTGAACCACTGCTGAATGTTATTTTTCCTCAGGCCTAGAGATGAACTCCTCTACTATTTCTTCCTTTGTAATTTTCCCTTGTGATTAAACATCAGTGTATGTATATATGCTTGTATATGAGTGACTATATTTCAAAGTCATTTTAAAAAGCAGTTTTAGGTTCACAGCAACAACAAGGTACACTTAAGTGTGGTGGTACAGGCCTATGATCCCCACACTCTGGAAGGCTGAGGCAAGAGGATCACAAACTCAAGCCACGCCTGGGCAACTTAGTGATATAGCAAGATCCTGTCTCAAAAATTAAAACAATAACAAAATGGCTGGGGGTGTAGTTCAGTGTAAAGGTCCTGGGTTCAATCCCTAGTACTGCAAGAAGTAAATAAATACAAAATAAAGTGCAAGACTTCCCTTATACCACTGAATCCCATACATGCCTAGCTTTCTGTTATCAGCAACCCCGCCACCGTGGCATATTGACTACAATTAATAAACACATCATTCCCAAAGGCCATAGTTCATGTTAGTATTTTTTCTTGGTATATTTCTAGAGGTTTAGACAAATGTATGATAGGTATGTAACTATCATAGCATACAGACTGTTTTTACTGCCTTAAAAGTCCTCTATGCTTCATCCATTCATAAACCCCCTCAAACAAGCCCCTGACAAAAACTAGTGCTTCTATGATCTTCATAGTTTTTATTTTTCCAGAATACAACACTTGGAATTCTGTAGAACATAGCCTTTTCAGATTGGCTTCTTTTGCTTAATAATAGACATGCACATTCCCACCATGGGTTCTCACAGCTTGATGGCACATTTCTTTCTGGCACTGAATCACATTCAGTGTCTCAGTGTACTACAGTTCATTTATTTGCCTTCTGAAGGACATCTGAGCTACTTCCAAGCTTTGGCAGCTGTGAATAAAACTGTTTTAAAAACCCATGTTCAGGTTTTTAGGTGGACATAAGTTTTCGACTTCTTTGAATAAATACCAAAGAGTACAATTGCTGGACCATGTAGTCAGAAGACATTTAGTTTTATAAGAAACTGCCAAGCTGAAGCAGAGATAACAGTACTTCTTTTTTCTCGTTTAAAAAAATTTCTTAACAGAAAAACAATGAATTTCAAAACAAGATAGTAGGAGAATAACAATGGTTGAGACTGTGACTTGTTATCTTCAAAGTAGTTGCTCAAATTACAAGATATAGGCAGGGAAAATTGACTTATGTCTTCAAGATTCCTATAACAATATAAGCACAAACCTTTCTTTTCAATGAACTAATAGTAATAAGTAGTATAACTATCTTAACTATATTTATTTTTTCCTTTTCCCCTACTTTTGTCCTTTCCCCCATCCAAGTTCCTCTTTTCTTTTGAACAGCTTTTTTTCCATTTCACAGTATCTATTGTACACTTTGGATCTTATTTACTCTTTTGGCTTCTTACACTAGGTATACAATACTGTATTTATACATGAGTCTGACTTATTTTACTTATGAGTGTGGTCTCAAGTTGCATTCATTTACCTGTAAAAGTCTCAAACTTATCCTCCTTTATAGATGAGTAGTACTCCATTGTATATATACCACATCTTTTTTATCCATTCTAGGGTGATTGACATTTGAATTGTTTCCAAGATTTAGCTATTACCAATTTTGCTGCTATAAGCATGTGTGCACATATATTGCTGTGGTATGTTGTTTTTAATTCTTCTGGAAAATTACCCAGAAGGGGAATAGCTTGGTGGAATGGAAGCTCTAATCCTAGTTTTCTTGAGGAAATTCGATGCTGATTTCCATAATGGCTGCACCAGTCTACACTCCCACCAGCAATGGAGAAGGGTTCCTTTTTCACTACAACCCTACCAGGATTTGTGTTTCATTGATTTCTTGATGATAACCGTTCTTTCTGGAGTGAGATGGAATCTCAGTGTTGTTTTAATTTGCATCTCTTGAATGACCAATGACGCTGAGCACTTTTTCATATTTTTATTTGCTGTTTGTTATTTCTTCATCTGAGAAATGCATATTCATCTCAGATGCCCATTTTTGGACTGGGTCTTTGAATTTGGGGGGCCTGATATTTTTCAGTTCTTTGTATGTTCTAGATATAAGTCCTTTGTCTGAGGAACAATTGGCTAAATTTTTTCCCACTCTGTGCAGTCTTTTTACTCTGTAGATGATTTCTTTTGCTGTGCAAAAGCTTTTTAATAAGATGAGATCCCAGTTATTGATGCTTTGAAGTACTTCCTGTGCAGTTTGAGTTTTGTTCATGAACTCTCTGCCTCCACCTATGTCTTCAAGATTCCTACTTTCTCTTCCAGTAGATTTAGTGTTTCTGTTTTAATATTTACATCTTTGATCCATTTTTACTTCAGTTTAGTGCATGGTTATAGACATGGGTCTAATTTAGTCTTTACAATGTAGAGAGCTAGTTTTTTCTGCATCATTTATTAAAGAGGCTTTCTTCCAGTAAATATGTTTGGTCCCTTTATCAAAGATAGGGTGGCCAAGGGCATTTGTAGCTGTGTCTGCATCTTCTAATGTGTTCCACTGATTCTCAAAAAAAACAAAAACAAAAACAAAAACAAAAAACAGATTTTGTTTTGTTTTGTTTTGTTTTTGCTAGTACCATGCTTATTTTATCACAGTAGCTTTGTAGTATATTTTTAAATCTGGAATTGTGATGCCTTGCCTTTGTTGCCCAGAATTGCTTGTGCTATTGTAGGTCACTTCTGGTTGCAAATGAATTTTAGTAATGTTTTCTCTAATTCTGTGAGGTATGCTAATGGTATTTTGATCAGGATTGCATTAAATTCATATAAGAATTTTGGGAGTATGTTCGTTTTTACTACATTGGTTTTTCCTATCTATGAGGAAGGGATAGCTTTCCATTTTTCGATATCCTCTTTTATCTCCTTTTGCAGAGTACTTTAATTTTCAATATATAGATCTTTAACTTCCTTTGTTAGATTGATTCCTAAGTATTTCAAATTTTTTGGATGCTATTGTGAAGGGTGTAGTTTTCCTAATCTTTTTCTCAGTGAGTTCATTGTTTGTGTACAGGAATGCTAATGATTTTGTGTTGACTTTGTATCCAACTACACTACAGAATTTGGTTATTAAATCTAGAAGTCTTTTGGTGGAGTTTTGGGGGCCTTCTATAAAGAATATACTGTCATCTGCAAATAAGGATAATTTAACTTCTTCCTTTCCTGTCCTTATTCCTTTTATTCCTCTCTCTTGTCTAACTGCTTTGGCTAATGTTTCCAGAACTATATTGAATAGGAGTGGTGGTAGTGGACATTCTCGTCTTTTCCCTGATTTTACAGTGAAAGCTTTCAGTTTTTGTCCATTTAAGTGTAGTATTGACTATTGGTTTGTCATAGATGGCTTAAAAAAAAAAACAGGGATTGAACTCTCAACCTCACACTTGCCAGGCAGGCACTTGTGCCACTGAACTATATCCCCAGCCATCATAGATGGCTTTTATCAGACTGAGGTAAAAACTATGTATTTCCATTTTCTGTAGGGTTTTTATCATGAATGAGCAGACTTTGTCAAAGCTTTTTCTGCATCTATTGAGATGATCATGTGGTTTTTGTCTTTGACTCTTTTGATATGGTGTATTACATTGATTGATTTGCATATATTAAACCATTCCTGCATTCCTGGGATGAATCCCACTTGGTCATGGTGTACAATCTTCTTGATGACTCGCTGCATTCTATTTGCTAGTATGTTATTGATGATTTTTTCATCTATATTCATTAAGGAGACTGGCCTGTAGTTCTCTATTTTGGTTGTCTTTCTCTGGTTTTGGTATCAGAGTAATACTTGCCTCCAGGAATGAGTTAGGGAGTATTACTTCCCTTCCAATATTATTAACGAGTTTGAGGAGTATTGGCATTAAATCTTCTCAAAATTTCTCGTAGAATTCAGCTGCGAATCCATCAGGACCTGGGCTTTTCTTTGTTGATAATTTTTTTTATTACATTTTCAATCTCATTAACTGATACTGGATTATTCAGAATTTTTATATCTTCTTGATTCAGCTTTGGTAGATTCATGCATATCTAGGAATCTTTCTAGTTCATCTATTTCTTTGTGACAATGGGGTATTAAGGTCTCCTGTTACAATTGTATTATCATTTATTTTTCATGTCTATTGTTGTCTTATACAGTTGGGTGCTCCCATATTTGGTGCATACATATTTATGATTGTTATCTCTTCCTCTTGAAGCTTTCTCCTAACAAGTATGTAGTCACCTTCTTTATCTCTTTTGATCATTCTTGGTTTGAAGTCTACATCATCTGCAAATAGAATAGCTACCCCTTCTTTTTTCTGGGTTCCTGTTGCATGGAAGATTGTTTTCCATCCTTTGACTTTCAGTCTATGAATTTCTTTTTGAGCTAAGTGTGTTTCTTGTATACAGAATATTGTTGGATCTTGTTTCTTCATCCATTCTGTCAGTCTGTTTCTTTTGATTATGAACTGAGGCCATTTACATTGATGGTTATAATTGATATGTATTGGCTTATTTTTTTATTATATTTTCCCACTGTTGGTTCCCTGCTTTTCCTCTCTGTTTAATTGCTTGCCCTGCCTGGTGGTTTCTGTTGTTGTTCTTTGAATTGGAGTCATTTTTATTTTTTATCTAGAATATATTTCAGTATTCTGAATTTTTTCAGTTGTTCTTTATCATGGAAATATCTTGTTTCTCCATTAATTTTGAAGGATAGTTTTGAAGGATACCTCAATCTGGGTTGGAAGTTGTTGTCTTTCAGGGCTTGAAATATTTCACTGCAAGTTCTTCTTGACTTGAGGGTTTCTTTTGAGAAGTCTGCCATGATTCTGATGGGCTTTCCTTTATTGGTGATTTGTTTCTTTTCTCTAACAGCTTTTAATATTCTGTTCTTGTGCTGAATTTTGGGATCTTGATTATTATGTCTTGGTGTAGTTTTATTTTGGTCATGGATGTTTGGAGTTCTATATGATTCATTTATTTGTGTGTCAAATTCTTTATCCATGCTTGGGAAGTTTTCTATTATTTCTGTGTAGAGTTTTTTATGGCCTTTGTAGTGTCTCTAGCTTTCTCATTGACCCTAATCAATCTTATGTTGTTCTTCTTTGCTTCATCTTGTAGCTGTTGGATTGATTTTTCATGGTCTCTTGCTGTTTTTAAGATATCTTTCTTTCCATGATCACTAACTACAATTCTGTCTTCAAATTTTGATATCCTCTCCTTTGTTCAATCTGTTGCATATACTTTCAGTGGAGGTTTCAATCTCTTGGATTTCTGTTTAATGAACTCCATTTCTTCCCTATGTTGGATATTTTTTGTTTCCATCATTTTTCTAAGCTCATCTATCTTTTGTCTGTTTCTTCTCTAATATCTTTGACTTCAAGCATCATTTATGTTTGTACCTGAGACATCTTCCACTTGTTTTTTCACTTCTGTTGCCATGGTTTCAGAAAGTTCCAGTGATTTATTTCCAATTTCTTCTATATCATTGTACTCCAGGCTCATCCTGGGTGGACTGGGGGTATAGGGTTGCATTTTGCTTTTGCATCGTGTCATTTTCTATTTCCTCTTTATTTTATTTTGTTTTGTACATTGATGCTTGCTAATTTCTTATGATAGATAGCTGCATCAGTAGTACTGCGGCTTCCCTAGATCTCTGTTCTTCAGGGATGTCCTCTAGATGTAGGTGGTTCTTTATAGCTATCCCAAGAA
This sequence comes from Dasyprocta punctata, assembly GCA_004363535.1. Lineage (NCBI taxonomy): Eukaryota > Metazoa > Chordata > Mammalia > Rodentia > Dasyproctidae > Dasyprocta > Dasyprocta punctata. The sequence continues at coordinate 9,694 of RJWM01039160.1, read as the reverse complement.
CCTACCTTCCCAATTTGTAAAGGATTCAAAGTTACTATTTGGCTTAATACCCAATCCTTTGGTACTGGACTGTGGTGATGATTATGCCCTCATACAATCACAGTGTTATCATATAAGGGAGAAAAACTGATTATAACAAGTATAACATCCTGACTAAAAAGTAGTACAGTTAGTAATAGCAATAGTTTCAAGTACAGTTTAACTACTGACAAACTATGCTAACCATGAACCTGCTACCTCTGACCACAAGAGCAAACTCTAAGGTGATACAACAAAATTGAACATATACCATGTACTCATGTCCAGAGATTTTCTCCTTAGTGGAGTGATTTTACCCTTCTGTTGGGGGGCAGGTGGGTTAAGATGGGTAGGGGACAGGATAAAGTGATGAATGAGGTCAAATATAGTAGAGTCAAGGCTGGAGGTCAAAGGATGATCAGTCAAGTTTTGGGAAACTGGGGGACACAGGAGGGAAAGAATGAAATAGAATGCGAAGGAGTAATGAGAAAGGGAAGAGACAATGTTTACTCACTTGAAAGTTTAAATTTAATAAGTAATTGAGGAAAGAGAGAAAGAGGATCAGTAGAAGGAAACATAAAAGAAAGGTAAGAAACCTGCACAGTGAAAAAAGAAGGAAGAAAAGGAGAACAAGAAAGAAAGAAAGAAAGAAAGAAAGAAAGAAAGAAAGAAAGACCAGAAAAAGAGAGGAGAAAAAAACCTCAAGAAACAGAAAAAAATACAAAATACAAAACAAAACAAGATGATATCCAACCAGGCAGGACAAGGATAGCCAAGCAGACAAACAAGAGAGAATAAAAGTAGTAAAATACCTCTGGTGTTTATAATTCTGTGATAGTATCCATGTCAGATCCCAGAAAAGTGCTATTCACTCCATCCAAGTTTGCCATGAGAATTGTGCTGGGTATGGAGTTGATCTTGGCCTCTAGATGTGGGGTCTGGGACTGGTCTTCTGTTGGTGGAGGTCTCTAGAGCCCAACTACTGGCTTCAGACACTTTCACATTGCTGGTCTCACTGATTACTCTGACATCCAAAGGTGTGTGTGCACTGGCGTGCCTAGGGCCCCACTGTTCTGGGTCTAGATGAGCCCATCACTCCGCCCGCCAAAGGCATGTGTCAACAGTACTTTTAACGTACACCAAAGTGTGAAGTGAATGTGACAGACATCTCAGGGTGTTTTAAAGACATTATGCCAAATCATCACCTAACACCCACGAGGCTGGTCAGGTGTGGTTAAGAACATTACTGAACGTTGCAACTTCAGCCCTGAACCCAAGTACAGATAGAGGGGAGGGAGGGACACACAAGCAGGGACCACACATTGCCAAAAAAGGTAAGTGAGAAAGTGCTGAGAACCCTAATCACAGAAGCAGCCTTGCAGTCCTAATTGTAGGAGAATTCCATGATCCTCACAGGATCTTCTGCTCCAAACAAGCAATAAATATCAGACCTCCCCGAATGCCTAGCTACTGCCGTAGCCGCTGTCCAGTGCTACCCTGCTGTAGGGGCCAGAGGTGGCCCCTGTTTTGTGTATATGTGTGTGCTTACCATTTTTACCCAACGATCATTAACTTCTTTAGGAGAAAGACTGTAACACACACCTCCTTAGGTATCGCTTATCTATATCAGGTCAGTCCTTTGGATTACAGACCAGTGATCCTGGATTAGGCAGAGACAACAGCAGAAACATAGGATCTGTGAGCCCCCCAGGGGTGGGAGACAGCCCCCTCAGCAGCCCGCAGCATCAGGACAGTGGCTGTCCTTGCTGACTCCTACCTGAACTTCGCTAGCAGGAATGAGGGACAGTCTTCTCCCTAGCCCACAACTGCTCAGGGTGGCAGCTGCTGGTACAAAGTCCTGGCTTCAATCCATTGAAAGCTGAGGTGTCCAAGCCTTGCTGTGCAGCTCTAAGAACATAGCTATAAGTGGACCCAATCCTCAGGCCCATGCATACTCACACCATGGAAACAAGCGAAAGTCTCAAGTCATGGCCTTGGGACGATGGCTACTGGTTCCAAAAGTACTCCCACAGGACCTAGGGAAGACCCTCTTTGGGACCAACAGAACAACAAAGAGACTCCAGAAACTAATCCACATTCCTGATTTTTTTGTGTGTAAAAAATGCTAAGAACACAATTAAAAAAGGACAATTTCTTCAACAAGTGAAGAGAAAATTGGACAAACACATGCAAAAGGATGAAACTAAATCCCTTTTACTGTACACCAAAACTCAAATTGGTTGAAAAACCTAAATGTAAAACCTGAATTTATGAAATTATTATGAAGAAACAATTTTTAATTAGTACATGCATGTATTACATAATGTTTATATTGCTTGTGGGAAGCTGACACATGTACACAACACATTTTAATTCCTTTTATAAAACTGACTTTATTTTATATTATGGAAAAAAGGTAAAGCAAAGTTTCATGACAAAATTACAGGAGACTAACAATAGTTAATACGTTACATGTTATCTTTAAAGTAGTTGCTCAGGGAACAAGATACAAGCATAAAAATTTCTCTAATCGATATTAGCACAGACCTTCCTTTTTAATGAACTAAGAGACACTAACAGTATAACTGACTTGCATTTTTTTCCCTTTTCCCTTCCATCTTTTCCCCATTCAGCCATCCTAGTTCCTTTTTCCTTTTGAACAATTTCTTCCTATTTCACAATATCTATTGAACATTTTAAATCTTACTTACTCTTTCAATTTCTCACACCAGGGAGACAATACGATGTTTACATATGCGAGTCTGATGTACTTCACTTATGAGTACTTAATTTTTCATTCCCTTTCCCGTCTCTCCTCCCATCTTAGGCCCCCCTTTATACATAGTTGAGATAAATTAATGTTTACAATTTTTGTGTGAAGTTGGTCCATGAACACAACCCATCCCAATTCCCTTTGGTCAACCTCTTTCCCTCCCCTCCCCCTTCTTCCTCCATCTCTTGATCCCCTTACACTTTGAGAAAGAGCTATCTCCCTATTTTCTATTATCTGTCTTTTATAAAATTTGCTGTTTAGTTTTATTCTAGGTTTTCCTATAAGAGAAACCATGTGATATTAAAACTTGTGTGTCTGGGTTATTTCCCTTAAGGTTATGATCTCAAGTACATCCATTTTCCTACAAATAACTCAGGTTTATCTTTCTTTATGGCCAAGTAGTACTCTATTATGTGTATATACCATATTTTCTTTATCCATTCAAGACATCAGTGCAGGCAATGATACTTTAGGTATAAACTCAAAGGCACAAGCAACAGAAATAAAAATAGAAAACTTTAATTATATCAAATTAAGGATCTTCCGCACAGGAAGGAAAATAATCAAAGGAGTCACTGGATAAATAAAAGAAAACATTTCCAAACTATTCATCCAATAAGGGATTAATGTCTATAATATACCAATGACAAGAAAATATAAAGTGGGCTGAAGATTTAAAGAGACACTTCTCAAAAGAAGACATATGAATGGTCAAGTATATGAAAATGCTTACTCTCAATAATCATTGAGGAATTTAAGTCAAAACCACAATGAGGTATCCACTCAACTCGGTTAGGATGGCTAACAAAAAGGCAAAGAGTGGTGGCCCATGCCTGTAATTCCAGCACTCGGGAGACTGAGGCAGGAGGATTGTTGCAATTTCAAGACCAGCGTGGGCTACAAAGTGAGCTCAAGGCCAGCCTGGACTGCATAGTGAGACCCTGTCTCAAAAAAAAAAAAAAAAAAAAAAAAACCAAAAAAAAAAAAAAAAAAAAAAAAACGCCAAAGAATAATAAATGAAGATGTAGAGAGAAGGGAACTTTTATATACTATTGGTGAGAATGTACATTAGTACAGTCGTTAAGGAAAACAGTATGGAGATTCCTCAAAGAACTAAAAACAGAAATACCTTATGCTCCAGCAGTCCCATCCCTGGTGCTACCACTGAGTATATAGCCAAAGGAGATGAAATTATTATACCAAAATATACTTGCACCCCATGTTCGTTGCAGCACTGTTCACAATAGCTAACACACGGAACCGACCTAGATGCCCATCGGGGGATGAATAGATAAGGAATGTGTGGTGCAGCATTACACAAGGCCATATTATTCAGCCATAAAAAAGAATGACGTTCTGCCATTTGCAGCAGCATGGATGGTCATAACCTTAAGTGAAATAAGCCATACACAAAAAGGAAAATAATACATGTTCTCACTCATTTAGGGAAACGAAAAATTCATCTTGTAGAACAAGATGGTCTATGGTGACTGGGGAGGGGCAGAGAAGGGGGGGATAAAAAAATTAAGAGGATTCAGAAGAAATTAGTTCTGGTTCTGGAACACGGTAAGGTAACTGTTGGTTAAAACAATCTATGATATATTTCAAAATGACTACAAGAGTATGAAATTTTCAATGCATAAAAATGACTGAAGAGATGCCAATTTGATCACCATTATGTCAATGTATCAAAATACTGTAAATTGCCCATACATTTTATATCTCAATGCAGAAACAATAACGAAAAACCAAACAAAACTATCATAAAGTCTCTTCCGGAGCAGCTGGACCGCTCACATTCCCACCTGTGATGAACGAGAGCTCCTGCTGCTGTCTCCCAGCTGGCATTTGTTGTTGTCCTCAGTGTCGCCCAATTTGGCCATTCTAATAGGTGTGTGGTGCTACTTCATTGCTTTAATGGTTAGTGTCAGCATGGTATAATTTTCTCCACCTTTTTTTTTTTTTTTTGGTACCAGGGATCAAACTCACAACCTTGCGCCTGCCAGGCAGGCGCTTAGGCCACTGAGCTAAATCCCTAGCCCTGCTTTTTAAGACAAGGTCTCACTATGCAGTTCAGGTTGGCCTTGAGCTCTCTTTGTATCCCAGGCTGGTCTCAAACTCACAATGATCTTCCTGCCTCAGCCTCCTGAGTCCTGGGATTAAAGGGGTGCACCACACCTGGCTCACCCATTTGCTTTTATCCTATGTGTGCCTGTACATTTATAGTGGTAGACAACATACAGCAGTCTCATTTTTTATTCATTTTTGCTATCTGCCTTTTAAATGGCACATTTAGATAACTGATATTCAAGTGGTTATTATTATCACTGAGTTACTATCTATCATATCTGTTACTATTTTCTATCTGTTGCTCTTGTCCTTTTTCCTTATTTTTGTCATCTACCCTTTTTCGTTGTTTTAAGCATTTCGTGTGACTCCTCTTCATCTTCTTTCCTAGCTTAATGGTTACAGAGATGCTCCCTGAATTATAAGAGGGGCACATCCCATAAGCCCATCGTAAGTGGGAAAGTTGATAAATCAAAACTGCAATGCGTCTCACCTGCTGCACATCACAGGTTAGCAGTCCGCCCAGGGAGCGTGGGCTACCTCGAGAGACTGACGGGGACACAGCTCAGGGCCTTGCCCAGCATCGTGAGTGTCGTGCCACGTATCACTGGTCTGGGAAAGGTCAGAATTCAGATATGGACCCTGCTGAACAAGTATCGCTTTTACACTACTGTACAGCCGAAAAATTATAGGTCAATCATACTAAGTTGTGAGTCAGTTGTACTTTTTTATTTTTTAGTGTTTGCCCTAGAGTTTGTAATGTACATTTACAACTAATCCAAGTCCACTTTTGGAAAACAGGTAGTGTGCATACTTTACAAAGAAATAAAATTCTTCCCTCCTGTTCCTTTTATCAACACTACCATTCATTTTATATATAAGCACACATAAACAAGCATACATGATCAAATAATTATTGCTATTATTTTGAATGAACTGTTATCTGTTAGATCAGTTCAGAAAACTGAATTTTTATTCTACTTTTACTTGCTCCTGTTTTGATGTTCTTCCTTTCTGTACATAGACCCAAGTATCTAATACACAGCATTTTCCTTTTCTTAACTTCTTTCAACATTGTTTGTAAGATAAGGCTATTGTAAATAAATTCCCTCATTTCTGTTTGTCTGAGAAACCATTTCTCTTTCACTCTTGAAGGACAATTTTATAGAGCTCACAATGCTGGGCGGATTTTCTTTTTTTCTTCCAACACTTTAAATAGTTCATTCCACTCCCTCTTGCTTCCATGATTTTTGAGAAGTCATACATAATTTTTATCTTTGTTCCTTTGTAAGGTGTTACTTTACCCTGATTTTTTAAAAAGGATATTTTTCTTTTATGCTTGATTTTCTTTTAATTATTTATCTTGGCTTTTTTGAGATAGGGTCTCACTCTGTAGTACAGGCTAGCCTTGAAATCATGGCAATCCTCCTGCCTCAGCCTCTCAAGTGCTGGGATTACAGGTATGTGCCACCATGTCTGGCTATCTTTGATTTTCTGCTATCTAAAAATGATACACTTAGGTTATGGATGTTGTTGTTTTGTATTTGTACTGCTTGGTGCTAAGCTTCTTGGATCTGTCATTTACTGCTCGACATCAATTTTCAGAAACTCTCCGTCATTATTTGTTTCAAATATTTTTTATTTCTCTTTGTATTCTCTTTTTGTTCTATTACATACATGCTACACTTCTGTAGTTGCCTGCATCCTTGGATATTCTTCTGTGGTTTTTTTCCCCAGTCTTGCTCTCTTTGCTTTTTCAGTTTTTGAAGTTTCTATTAATATAACCTCAAGCTCATCATTTCTTTTCTCAGCCATGGCCAGCCTAGTAATAAGCTTATCAAAGGCATTCTGCATTTCTGTTACAGTGTTTTCATCTCCAGCATTTCTTTTCAGTTCTTTCTGAAGATCTGAATCTCTCTGCTGACATCGCCCATCTGTTTCTTGCATGACGTCTAATTTATCCTTTTGAGCCCTTGAAGTATTTATCACAGTTGTTCTAAATTTCTCATCTGATATACCCCATGTCCCTTCCATATCTGGTTCTGAGGTTTGCTCTCTCTTCCAATCATGTGTCTTGCCTTTTAGTAATTTTTCTTGACACCCAGACATGAAATACAAGGTAGAAGAAGCTGCTATGAATAGGTCTTTAGCAATGTGATGATAAAGTATAGAGGGGGAGAAGTGTCCTACAGCCTATGATTAGGTCTCAGTATTTAGTGAGCTGACACCTCTGGACTGTGAGCTTCGCAAGTGCTTTTCCATTTTCTCTCTCCCAGCTTAGGTGGTACAGTACAGGATGAAGGAGCTACCTGAAATTAGGTATCACCTTTCCCCCAAGTCAGTCAGACACTGACAAACTAGTTTCTCCTGTGCTTTGTTAAAAAGAACAAAACCCTATGGCAGATTTTATGTTTCATTTTCCCCCTCCCTCTGCCAAAAGCACAAGGGCATTTTCTCTAATACCATAAGAACATGGTCAAACTCCTGGAGATAAGTTTCACAATATCGTGGGCACTCTCTGGGACTAGTTCCTCCTGATGTTTGAAACTTCTGAGAGTTTTCCTCTGGTTCAGGTCCCTCTCAGTCACTGTTCCTCCCCTCCTACAGCCATGATAGACATGCGCTGTAACATCGCTTACTGCACCCTCAGTTACACAAACAAAAACTGCACTTGGATTTGTAATAAAGGCCCTTGATACTTCTATGCAACAAAAATTAAAGACTTTACTAACTTTGGTAAAAGAGAACAGCTGCAATGTGGTCTCCTCAAGCCCGTGCTATTACAAATAATTTTAAAACCGCTGAAGTCTATGTTCAGTAAAACTGCTCCATTTCTTCCTGGTCTTATTACAACCTATTCTAATCTCCCAAGTTCAGTGTCATTAGGTGATTATAATACAGATGCTCTGGTAAATCTAGTTTCTATTTGTAACAAATTGAGACACTCCCATATACCCTCTTATAGCAAGTTTAAATATATTCATGCCTCTGTAGACACCTTCCAAGCTACCTGTCATTCAGGTAGACAAAGGAAACATGTCATACATCATTGTGTTTCAACCTTTGCTAACTTAGTGGTGTCACAAACAACAAAACCTGATATTGGTTCTGCTTATGGTGGAAAACTTTTTCAATGTTTTCCTCATAACTGGAATATAAAACATATTATAAAATACCCTATAATCACAAAGGTCAAGCGATAATTAAACACAGTCATTTTAATTTAAAAATTCAATTAGTCAAACAAAAACAAGGGGGAATACAGGGTCAGAACTCTCCTCGAATATATTTAGGTTTTGCTATATATGTTTAAAATTTTCTGAATCCTACTCCTGATTCTGATTTGCTGCCAGCCATGAAACATTAGGGACAAGAATCTGACTACTCTCTGAAGTCCCTGCAACCTGTAGCTTGGTGTAAGCTCCAGACAGGTGTTTGGAATGGTCTCGTATCACTTTTAAATCGGGTCTGAGAACATTCTTGTATTTCCACAGATTATTGGCAGACATTACAACCATCAGAGCTGTTATGTGGCCAGAATCCAAATGACATGTCAAGCCCTCTGCCAAGACCTTGAACAAAGAACCTGACAGCGTATCATCCACTATCCTGAAAAAGCATACAGCAGACCATTCTTGAGGCTTGCCATCTATTTAGCATCCAGGGCTTGGTTCAATCACCTGATAATTTTTTTCTTTACAATGCTTGCTACCCTAGCAGCTACTGTATGTGTTCCTATGGTTCAGGGAGAGGAGTACTGGGTTTATATACCTAATTCATCTCTGCTCAGACCCCTAACTTGGATGAACAAGCCACCAGAAATTTTCCATTCTATAGAAACTAAAAACCCCTACATATACCAGGTCCTCATATTTTCATGCGTTTGCCAAGAACAAGATAAACTTAACATCATCTCTCACCTTGAATATCCTCCTTTATGTGTGGCCTACAGCAAGATTCTAGCCCATGTATGTCAACTGTGGATCAGACTTGGAAAATACAACCATCTAAAGGATGATTTGCCTTACTGAACTTAGCTTCTAAATCCTCTCAGATGGTAAACTTGTTAAAGATTTTAAGCCTAACATTTCTATCTGCATTCCAGAAGTGCACATCCCTCATTTTGAAGGTGATTTGGGCCCTTGGCAGTCTTTTAGAAACCCATACCATGGATGGGTTACATGCAAGTTTAATTACTCTTTTATAGATTGGTCCCCCAGAGAATTCCTTATGGGAAAGGATTGAGATTGGCATGAGATTTCCTTTTCAGGCTCTCCCAACAATACGATGACCTCAGAAGCCTTATCTAATGTTACATGGTCAGGTAGAGGCCTCAGTTCACCTATTCCTAGACTCATTGTCAAAGACAAGGCTGGACTCATACAGCACACTTTATGGAAGTTAGCCCTGCCTTTCATGCTGGACAGCTGCAGACTGGACATTTATAACTGGTAAATGGAGAAAAAGTCAGAATAGTATTACAAGATCATAGGTATATAAGAATAATCATATGTATTATGATCCTCATGTATTGTTGATAGGAAAGATAGAATGGCAAAAAAATATGTTCTCATGTACTAATTTCTACTTGTTATCTAACCATTATATCATACCTAAACTTCTTTCTAGGGACTCTGCAATAATAATCATGAGCAGGATGCCTGGAGTTTGGCTTCCAGTCAATCTAACGGAGGCTTGGTATCATTCACCTACTGCCCTCTTGGTAGACACTTTAATTAAAAGTTTTAGCAATCAGACCAAGAGGATGCTTGGATTGATTATTGCAGGAATTACTTCCTTAGTACTTTTGTTAGCCAGCACAGCTATTGGCTCCAT
>RJWM01039159.1:0-16293 GCA_004363535.1 Dasyprocta punctata | reverse complement strand
TGTCTTCAAGGATGATTTAATTTACCTCATAATTAACAAAGAATGCACAAGAATAGAAAAGTGATATATACCAAAAAATATAAAAGTGACATATCAAAAAATTTATGTGACTTATACCAAGGAAAACAAATATTAGAGAACATGTCAGCAGGCTAATTTTTCTTTCAGAAAAATATGCAATATTCAAATTTCTAGAGACGTAAGATTGGAAAAAGTTTTTTCCACTAACTTTGGTTCACAGTAAGTATCATTATTCAGTTGGATTATTTTAGAAAAGGTAAAATAGGGATTTTGTTAGAAGAGTATACATATGCATACATTTGAAACTTGTCAAAGTAATATTAATATGTTCAAAACAAGAATACAGATGATAGAATTGTAATCAGCAATGCAAAACATAACTTAAAAGCTTAGAGATGGTTTTCTTTGCTTTTGTTTTTATTTTGTTTTGTTTTCTGCTTTTTTGTTTTCCTTTAGAGAACAGTGAGGTCCTGAGTCCAAGAGCACAAACAACGTCTCCAAGGAATGTGGAGCAACAGCCTGTGTTTAAAACTATTTATGTTTAGAAACTTATTTTACCCTCTCAGTTCTGATACACTCAGGGATTCTATATTATATTTGGTGTGTGAGCTTAGTGCCTTATCTTAGTTTCCTAAAAAGTGAAATTGATCTGTAATTACTTCCAAATACCATTTGGGAAGTAAATGAGAACAAAAAGGAAACTCAGGTTTTTGCAGTAGAGCATCCCTTGTCAGTTTTGTTAAAACAACTTATAAATCAGAATAAAGGATCATTAGATTGCACTCCGGAGGCAAAATAGCTTGGTTGAACTTGAGTGATAGGCAGCAATTGCTCTAATTTTCCCAAATTTCATTGCTGTAGTCTTCTTGAGTTCTAAAACTCTGTAAATATCAAGGACTATGGCTTAAACTTCCTATGTGGATTAGATGTATTGATAAAAGAAGCATTTGGGGGTGTCATACTCCAGCTAATTTCATAGGGTATAATTCCTATTATATCAGAAGCAAATGTCAATTTACACCCATAACCTTCTCAGTCTGACACTTGAACATTTTTGCTCATTTTCAGCAAAGATTCTGTAGACTCCTAGAAATAGAAAAATAATTATAATAAGTGTTAGGTTATTACCATAAACAAAATGTGCCTTTAATCACTGAATCTGATTATTGACTTTAATATCCTATTAGTATAAAACACTGAAGAATGGGTAGAGGGAACATCACACATTTGTCTGACTTCATCCTCCTGGGGCTGGCGGATTCTGAAGAGACACAGCTGGTCCTCTTCCTGCTCTTCCTCCTGATCTACTTGGTCACAGTGCTGGGGAATGCAGGGATGATACTGATCATTCACCTGGATCCCCAGCTTCACACCCCCATGTACTTTTTCCTCACTCACCTGTCATTTCTCGACCTCAGCTACTCAAGTGTCATCACCCCTAGAACCTTGCAAGACTTAGTGACTTGCAACAAGAGCATCTCATTCTTGGGGTGCTTCACTCAGCTGTACTTTTTTATAGTCTTTGGTGCTGCCGAATGCTTTCTTCTCTCCTCCATGGCCTATGACCGCTATGTAGCTATCTGCAGCCCTCTGCACTATCCAGTCATTATGTCCACAAGACTGTGCCGTGCCCTGCTCACTGGCTCCTATATGACTGGCTTTGTGGATTCCACTGCTGCTGTGGTTTTCATGAGCAGACTGCATTTCTGCAACTCTAATATCATCCATCATTTTTTCTGTGACACATCCCCAATTTTAGCCCTGTCATGCAGTGACACTTATGAAGTTGAAACGATTTTATTTATTTGTGCTGGTTCCACCCTAATAGTGTCCCTCATCACCATATCTGGATCCTATGTGTCCATTCTCTCCACTATTCTGAAAATTAGTTCCAATGTTGGAAAAAAAAAAGCCTTCTCTACCTGTGCCTCTCATCTCCTGGGAGTCACCATCTTTTATAGTTCTTCAATCTTTGCTTACTTAAAACCGAAGGAGTTCTACGCCTTGGGAAAGGATCAGGTGGCTTCTGTGTTTTACACTATTGTGATCCCCCTGCTGAATCCTCTCATCTACAGCCTCAGAAACACAGCAGTGAAAAATGCTGTCATTAGAGTCCTGGAGAAGTTAGGAGGTTCAGGCAAGTAAAATAACAGTGGAAATATGTATTGACATTTGTGCTTTCCTTTTTAAAAGTGGGATAGACTTCGGTCTGTTTTTGAAAAAAAAAATATTTTTTTCTTGTTGCTTTCCTCTGTCGCTGTCCTTTATTGAACAAAAATGCTATTGAATATTTCCAGGCATATATTTTCAGACATTTATATTGCTTTTGAAGTCATGAAATACATGTTAAATGTATCAGTAAGTTACATGTGACTTCAAGGTCAGTTAATGTGCAAAACAAGAAATTATGAATTTGAGAATGATTTTAGAATCCATGGCATTTCATAAGTTTAGGTCAAGAATGGATAGAAATCTACTACTTTTTGTTTTTAACATTTTACTCATGCATTCTATGATTGCATTTTAAGATTTCTTCTCGGTATTTTAGGGTTCTTTTATAATACATAGCTTCATTTCCCAGGTAAATTTTTTATTAAACTGATGTAACAATTAATATGTCAATTGCTTTATTCCAAGCATGTAATCACATGGGTTAATTATGTTTTTAATTTTTGTAAAATGGTAGTTGATATTTTAGATACCCAAAGTAAAATACAACAATTATATTTTAAGAAGTGATAGTTGTCAGTGTTTTATTAAATCAGAGCTTTTAATGAATTCCTTAAAATATTTTACATTATACAATATTGCTCATATTTCTGAATTAGTGACAAAATCATGCATTATCCTAAATCAATATTGTCATAAATTATTTTTTATTATTTATTTTATATCTATATTTTGTAGACTGTATTTACAGATATTTGTGTTTTTTTCTTTTCAATTGAAACATAAAAACATAGTAGCCTTCATAATTTCATATATTTACCAGTTTTTTCTCTTTTCAGTTATGTTTATTAAGTGGGGTATTTTTCCTTACATTCATTATGTATGTGTGTGAGTTAGACATCTTATAGTACCAGTTTTTGTTGTCAAACTATGAAAATAATATGACTTTGTAAACAATATATAAATTAAGGAAATTCTTAAATTTTAATTAAATTAGGGCTATTTTATTCTCTTTCTTTCATAGGATAGAAAGCATTATATCATGTTATTAGATAAGCATAATGTAATCTCCTGGAATACAAAACATTTGATCTATTTGCTTTTGCCCAATCATTTCTTATACAACTACACAGCTCATATAATGGAAGTTGTTTCTCAGAAATAATTTAAGGTATCATATTGTGTTTCTTAGTATCAGGTCAATGTGCTACGTAATAAAAATATGATTTTTAAAAAAACATAATACAGCACAGTAAAACATGGACACCTGATTTTGCTTCCCAATGATTAATGAATAGACAGTAATACTGCTGTTATATTTACTAAAACAGAGGTTTTTGGAAAGAACACTTATCAGATGGTGGATGATGACAGGCAGGGTAATTGTATTATGAAACAGTTTTCTTAGTTTAATAAAAATTTCGGGAATAGACTCCGTCAACATAAAATGATAGTCTTGGTTATAACTTGAGTTTTCTGCTGTTTTATACTTATCCTATTGATCAAGTTATTTTGGATTTGGTTGTTCTGAGCAAGTAATTCAGCACCCAGAACCTCCTATCTTTTTGCTTTTATCTCCCCTATGAAAAGAAAGTTCATCCAATCCACAGTATACCACTCCCACATGAATGACAGATGAGAATTTGTTTTGCAAAGCAAAAACTGTTACCAAGATTTCTTTCATGCAAATGCTTCCCATAAAATTATTTCATTTATTAAGTAAATAATTACTCTCATCACCTTTTTCTCCTACCACGCCTTTAAAGAATTTTGCTTTTTAATCTCTTTCAGAGATGTTTTAAATTATGGATGATACATGGTTTTGGTATGGGGATGAAATAGGGCCTCCAAATAGTCAAATTATATAAGGGAGACAGCATAACTCCCAACCTGCTAGATGTGCAAAGCAAGAACGAATGCTAAGGAACAATGGAGGTTAAGAGCAGGAACTGTTTATTGAGGGAAAGGAAGCTTATATCTAAGAGAAATAGAAGGAGTCATGCGTGGGAGGCTGAGAACTCCACTTCAGAGGGGAAGCTGTCCAGACCAAAGGCATGAAATGGGTGTAAAGTGCGACAAAACTGTGATTCATTACTAAGATTGCAAGTATAATTGCTTAGATAACAATTATCTAATGGGGAAGCAAGTCATGTAGCAAGTGTATATAGAAGGAACAAGGGCCTTTCCTGGAGGGGGTGTCAGGGACTCTTGGTGGCCCCCATATAGGTGATTGATGCCCATTAGAATATCAATCATCAGTGTTTATGCCTGGGGGAAGTGTGTAGGTGTTCTCCTTGTGTCTTTTGTCTTGAGGTCTGCCCTGCAAGGAATGCATCTCCACCCACAGCTGTAATGTGCTCTCATCTTCTGCACTGGCTCCCTCCAGAGCCTATAGAAGTGAAAAGAGAACAGGAAACTGGAATGTACTCATTTGTATCCACAAATAGCTAGTGCACACTATTAACAAACTCAACAAGAAATGATGTTCAGTTACCTTGCAATAAAACTGTAGGATGTCCTTTTATATACCAGTATCCCACAAATCAAAAGTTAGAGAAAATCAGTGACCCATCATCTGTTTTTGTCCACATAAATATAAACAGTGTGAAATAATGGTATTACAGAAACCTAAATTTAATGTTTCATCATGTGCACCTCACCTCACTTACTCTTCCCTTTAGAATAATTCCTATATTTTTCACTATCATTATACATGTTTTTTTTTTTTTTTTTTTCAGCACCGGGGATTGAACTCACAGCCTCACGCCTGCCAGACAGGCGCTTAAGCCACTGAACCAAACTCCTGGTCCTAGTTTTTTTTTGAGGCAGGGTCGCACTATGTAACTCAGACCATCCTTGCGCTTGCATTGTAGCCCAAGCCAGCCTCGAACTCACAGCGCTCCACCTACCTCAGCCTCCTGAGTTCTGGGACTAAAGGCATGCGCCACCACGCCCGGGTATACACGTTTTCTATCTCACCCCTTAAAAGTTCTTATTATTGTTGGTTGTGAGTTGTGATTAAAATTTAAATCCACTATTTTGCTGCTGTAACATTCATAAAGATAGGTGCTATGTATGATTGGCTTCAAAGCTATATTTTGGGCATTAAAATGTACCTGTGTTACAGGCAGCTGAGTTAGACATATTATAGGCAGTCAGACAGGGCTAGGCCCTCAAGGAAATGGGCACAGAAAACCAGAGGTCTTGGTGACCTGGGAGGAGACCCACACCTCTCCCTGTAGGTCAGATATCAAGACAAAAGGCAAAACAAATACACCCATATGTTAAGGATTGATATTCTAAATAGTTCTATATCAACCTGAGGAAGTCAGGAATCAGTATCCCACCCTTTTACAGGAAGAGTCATTATCCTTAAGCATCCCTCCCTTACTACGTGACTCGCCTCCCCATTTGTCCTTGATTTAATCAATTCTACCTGAGCAATTAATCTTATTGGTTAACCATGGTTATGTCCCACCTTATGCCCATCTGCCTTGCGAGTTCCCAGTTTTCCCCATCATGGTTTTACTCTATAAAAGTCCCTAAATATGACAGAATCTTTGGCAACCCACTCGGGCCCCCTTCTGTCCCTCAGACAGAAGCTTTCTTTCTCTCAATAAGTATCTTCTGCTCTTACCCTCCGTTGTTCCTAAAATTCATTCTTCGATTTTAGAGAACACGAACTCGCACCGTATGTATAGTAGGCTGGGAGTTTCATTCCTCCACATCATTCGGAGGTCTGGGATCATTTTTCCTATATCATTTGGAGGCCCCAGAGAGATCGTTTTTCCTAAATCACCTGGGATATGTCATTTATTTTAAAAAGATAAAGTGAATAGTGAATGAGTTATACTAACTTGTATAGGATTAGAGGGTTCGATATGCCTTGGTTAGCTCTTTTCTGTTCATTTCTTCTTATTTTAATCTGTGCTTCTGTCCTTCTGTGGGTAATCACTCATTACGAACCCAACACTCCTGTCCACACCCACTGGTCAACTCTTCATCAGTGTCAAACTTCTCTTGAAGTTCCAGATGGAACAAATATCACTAGTTTATACTAAACTTAGAAAGCTTTATTTCCCCTTCAAATTTGAAGGACAATCTTTTAAGTTATAGTCATGTAAGTTGGTAAGTATTTTCTACAGGGTGCGAGACACACCATTCTAAATTCTCCTGGCTGATAAAGGTTTGGTTGAGAAATCTATTTCTATTCTTCCAGGTTTGCCATTGTAAGTGCTTTAGAATGTCTTTCTACTTTTAACATTCTTTGTTCTGAATTTTTTGTGGGGAGTACTGGGAATTGAACTCAGTACCTTGTGCTTGCCAGGCAGGCACTTATGCCACTGAGCTACATCCCCAGTCCCTTTGGTTTTGAATTTCTGACAGTTTGACTAAGACACTTATAAGGAGTTTTTCTTCTCTTTATAACCGTCTGCCTGTACTATCCTCATATCCATGCTATTTCCCAAGCTAAAGACATTTTCATTTGCAGATGAGTTGATATAATTTAAATCTTGTTTGAAAATATCTCCAAATTCACCAATCAAGAAAGAGAAAGGAAGACAGTAAGTTAGCATAGGCTAGTAGAAAAATATGCATTAAAGAGAATATTTACATATGAAAGAAGAGGGAACAGGGACACTTGAGAGAGTGAGAGGAGAAGCAATGAGGAAGAAAAGGAAAGGGATTGAATGGAAAAAAAAGAGAAAACATAAGGATATTGATTTCAGTTAAAGAACTAGCACAGGTGTGTATCTTTTATAAAGTTAGAAAAACCAATGCAACAACCCTTGAGGTAGAACATGAAAAACCAAGGTAATACAGGATAGGAGCAAAAGCACTGTCTTGTCCTGTTATACAACTGCATATCCACCCACACCCATACCCTGATTCTCCTGGTGGGGATCATACTGGAGACCATGGTCCCTGGTCTTCCACAGCTGGACGATGCCCAATTAAAAAGGGATGGACTCGATCAAGGACTTTTTGTCAACATGTAAGTCTGTATGGCATGACAACTGTTTAAAGGGAAGATAAAATTTCTTTCTACTTTTAAGTGGTACTATGACACTTTAGGCACTAAAGCAGAGCTAGCAATGCTTTTTCTGATTTCACCTTGGTTTCACTGGAACAGGTTGAGATGCTCGTGGCAAGACTTAACTTACCATTAATTTTGTGAGGTCTAAAGGGTTCAGTAATCAAGCCAGATTCCTCAGGAGACCAAATCGTTTGTCTCTGAAGTGTTGCAATATGTTGATGTTTAAGGGAATATTTGTTATAATAGACTGAATTTTCATTTTGCAGGATCTAGTTTAAAAAAAGAAAAAAAAAAAAAAAACCTTGCCCTGTAGTTTGAATTTTGCATGTTCTAGGCATCTAGAAATAAGAATGGTGAACAGCGCGTTGGCAGAAACTGCACGGGGCTGGCTTTCCAAAGAGAAGCAACGCTGAGAGGAATAAACTAGGTATTCTGCATTGCTGCTTGGAAAATAATTCGGAACAAGACCCGTGAATGGAAATGGAGGGCCCAGGTCACATTCAGCTTTAAGAGGTAACAAATACAGACAAGTTAAAAAATATATATAATAAGAAAGAAAGAAAGAAAGAAAGAAAGAAAGAAAGAAAGAAAGAAAGAAAGAAAGAAAGAAAGGAAGGAAAAGAAAAGAAAAAGAAAGAGGGATGTGTACATCTCTCCCAGTGTATTTGAAGACACAAATCCTCTTCCTCCTCCGTCCCAGCAGCAGAAGCCCTCCTGCCTCTGCATGCGGGGAGTCCCCGTCCCCCAGGTGACCCGGTCCGCACCCGCAGCCTCCCCTCCTCCCCGCAGCGAGGCCGGGAAGCGCACACAGCCCGCGGATCCCCGCGGGGCGGCAGCGGCGGGACCGGGCCCCGGGCCAGAGCTGCGGGGCTCAGCCCTGTCCCGAGCGCGGGGCCGGGAACCCTGGTGAGGGCCTTGGGCAGAGCGGGGAGGATCGCGCCCCGGGCCGGCCGGGGGAGCAGCGGGGGAGCCCAGGCCCCGCAGGCTCCGGACCCAGAGGCCCCAAGGGCACCGCGGGCCCAGCCGCTCTCCCGCCGCGGCCCCGCCGGCCGGCGTCCCGCCCTCCCCGCGCCCTGCCCCCCCCCCGCCGGGGACCGCGCCTCCCCGGGCTCTCCCCGAGGGCTCCCGCCCCGGCTCCCGGCCTGGCCTCCGCCTCCAGCGCCCAGACGTCGGCACGGGCCTCTTAGTCCAGGTCCCGCGCTCTCTGTGTCACCGCCGCTGTTCCCTTGGAGCCGCCTCCCTAGGGAGAGGGCATCGTCCAGCAGGGAGAAGGGGCGTTTGGGTCCTGTAGGCGGAGAATGCGGGGCTCCCCCGCTCCCGCACCGCCCACCACGCTGGAGCCGCTGCAGATAGTGCCCCGCAAGGGCCCCGCCCCAGCGCTGCTCCTCCCGGCTCCACTGAGGCAGAGGCAGAGGGCGCTGCTGAGAGGCTGCGGACCCCACGGACAGAGACACTGGGATCATCGCCGCCATCCCTGCCCAGGGCCCTGAGCTCCTCTCCATTCTCCCCGTGATGTTTCTGTGTCCTTTGGAAAAGTCCGCAGTCACAGCGCCTGCTGAAGGGCTCTCGTGGGGACGGAGGGTGGGGATCTCCGCCCCCCACCGATCAACTGTTCATCCAGTGCCCGCCTGGATCCCTTCTGCTGCTTTACTTTCTAGGCACCAAGGGCTCTGGGTCCCACCTGGCTGCCAGCCCACCCAACGTGCAATCCGGCGAATTCTCATGGTTCCCCTGTGTTCTAAGAGCTGTGTTTTTCTTGGTTTGCACACACACCCTGGAATGCATGTTGTTTGCTTATATGAGTAACACAATGTGTAAATAATTAAATGAGAGAAAGAAGATAGAGATGGTAGTGTTACAGGCAACTGAGTCAGACAGAAATATTATAGGCAGTCAGACAGGGCTAGGTCCTCAAAGGAGCCAGTGCAGAAGCCCAGATACTTTGCATCTGTGGGGGAAACAGACACCTCCTGCTGTGGGCCAGGCCTCAGGACAAAAGATCAAACAACTGCACCTACATCTTAAGGATTGATATTCTAAATAGTTCTATATCACCCTGAGGAAGTCAGGAGTCAGCATCCCACCCTCCTATAGGAAGAGTCATTGTCATTAAGCATCCCCCGCTTACTACGTGACTGGCTTCCCCACTTGTCCTTGATTTAATCAGTTTTACCTGAGCAATTAATCTTATTGGTTAACCATGGTTATGTCCCACCTTATGCCCATCTGCCTTGCGAGTTCCCAGTTTTCCCCATCATGGTTTTATTCTATAAAAGTCCCTAAAAATGACAGAGTCCCTGGCAACCCACTCGGGCCCCCTTCTGTCCCTCAGACAGAAGCTTTCTTTCTCTCAATAAATATGTTCTGCTCTTACCCTCCGTTGTTCCTAAAATTCATTCTTTGATTTTAGAGAACATGTATAGTAGGTTGGGAGTTTCATTTCCCCATATTACTTGGAGGTCTAGGATCATTTTTCCTGTAGGGAGGCAGTTTGTGGCTGAAGGGGAAGTGGATCTCACTAATAGGGAGGAAGCAGGGAGGCAGCTTGTGCCTGAAGGGGAAGTAGATCTCAGGAATAGAAGTGCAGAGAGGCCTAAGAGGGGAGGAAGAGTGGTTAAAAATGATCAAGAGCAAAGTGTGCTTGCACCAATTCCCTGACACGAATGTCAGTATTATGTATCATGGCATGCATGTAAGAATAATACCTGTTTGAAACATTCTAGATAGCATGCGTGTGCAGCAGCCTCTGCTCTGGCATTTGAAGCCCCCAATGAATTTTCATGCTCATGCTACTTAAACACTCTGACAGTTTTATTTTTAGTGTCAGAAACCTGAGCATGATTGGGGAAGCATTCCTCCCTGGGGAGAGTGGTAATGTACACTTATATGCAGCATATTAACTAATGGACAAATATGTTAACTTTTTATTAATGCATGTCATTTCTGTGGAAACATCTCCAAGAAGATGCTCTATTATTTTCTCTCATCACAATTGAGAAAACAGTCCAAAATTTGCAATAGGGTACTTCACTGAATGCTACATAGCTCTTCCCAGGGATGTACAAAGAACTTCATTCTAAATTGTGAGTCCACACAGGTTCTACCTCTAAGCTTGCTATGAATGCAAATATGAAGGACTTGCTTGATAATTTTCACTTCCATTTTCATTATCCAACTTCCACCAAAAAAATTTCAAAGTATTAATGATCATTAATTCAAAGGCAGAAATAAGAGAGGAAAAACCAGCATAATAAAAGGCTTTCAGGAAAGATGTATGCTGGATTTGGTAATTGGAAACATTCCTTTAGACAGATAGTAACTGATTTGGAGTTTAAGGTATTAATAATATGTGGTCATAAAAAGAGACAATGAAAGGAAGAATAATGCAAGCAAGTTTGGAAGTAGGAAGCGATGCCACAGCGTAAGAGCAGACTGGATAGGCCCAGTTTGAATTGTGCTGATGTAATGGAGGCCTCGCATTTTAGAAGTGCACCAGATGCTACTGCAGTGTTAAGTGTAAAGTTGCTGTCTGTAAGACACAGCTTTGAAGTCAAAACAATAGACAGGATTTAAAGGATTGTAGAATTTCCATTTCCACATAGGATGTAAAAAGTTACAATGAATCCTCCTCTACCATGTTTTAAAAATCCTGTTAATCCAGAAAAAGCAGACTTTTCATGAGTCTCTCTGAGGTCTGAGTTTACATTCATGAAAAAACTAAATTCCAAAGAAAAGAAACTGCCAAGAGGACCATGTAGAAGCCATGAAATAGCTCACCTTGAGCAGCAGGTGGGAGGAAGGAATAACCATGACAAGCATGCAGGAATCTCAGCTACTTATTAAGACATTGTTAACACCAACCCTGTGCCTATGAAAAGAGAAGAGAATCCCACAACAAAAGAGTTCATATTTAATCTCTACATCTTCTTGTCAGGTCACTATCAATGACATATGAGCATGTTTAACATTTTAAAAAATGATGATTTACAGGCATTCCTGATAGGTTTATATAGGGGAATTCAAATGGATTGAATGACAATTATACTGGAGACAGAAATCAGCATGAAACAATATGCCAGAATTTTCCGAGATAGAAACTATAAAAATTGTCCATTAAATTATAGGAAATACACAGAAATACACATACACGCATACTCACAGAATCAGATATAGGACTCGTGTTCAGAGAATGACTTAAGAATTTCCATGAAAGGAAAATGGGAAGGACAAGTGTTAACATTTAGCAGCAGTGTTATTTGAATTGCCTGGAGCCCCCTCTCTTCTGCAGGACTCTAATGACAGCATTTTTCACCTCTTTGTTTCTGAGGCTGTAGATGAGAGGATTCAGCATGGGGGTCACAATAGTGTAAAACACAGAAGCCACCTGATCCTTTCCAAAGGAATAAGACTTTTTTGGTTTTAAATGAGTAAAGATCAGAGTGCTATAAAAAATGGTAACTGCAAGGAAATGAGAGGCACAGGTAGAGAACGCTTTTTGCTTTGCTGCAATGGAATTAAGTTTTAGAATAGTGGAGAGAATGGACACATAGGACCCAGATATGATAATGAGGGACACTATTAATGTGGAACCAGCACAAATGAATACCATGATTTCAACCACATGTGTGTTACTGCAAGACAGGTTTAACACAGGAGACGTGTCACAGAAAAAGTGATGGATGACATGAGAGTTGCAGAAATGCAGTCTGCTCATGAAAACCACAGTAGCAGTAGAATCCATGAAACCAAACATGTAGGGGACAAAGAGCAGGGCATAGCACAATATTGTGGACATAATGACTGGATAGTGTAAGGGGCTGCAGATAGCTACATAGCGGTCATAGGCCATGGAGGAGAGAAGAAAGCATTCAGTGACACCAAAAAGAATAAAAAAGTACATCTGGGTAAAGCACCCCAGGAGTGAGATGTTCTTAGTGGAAGTTAGTAAGCTCTGTAAGGTTTTAGGGGTGATGACATTTGTGTAGCTGAGGTCAAGAAATGCGAGTTGAGTGAGAAAAAAGTACATGGGGGTGTGAAGCTGGGGATCCAGGTGAATGATCAGTATCATCCCTGCGTTCCCCAGCACAGTGACCAGGTAGATCAGGAGGAAGAGCAGGAAGAGGACCAGTTGCATCTCTTCAGAATCCGCCAGTCCCAGGAAGATGAAGTCAGGCACACTGGAGGAGTTCCATCTGTCCATGGTGTCCACTGCATTTATCTGTTGAATAATCATATTTGATATTTAGCCTGAGAGACATCAAATATAGTATAATGTGTGAATGACAAATATTTTAATAATGTGTACCAGCATTTCTACAAATTATAAGGATTTTACTGAGTAGAATGACATAATGTAATTGTCATGTATCCATGTGGGTATAAATTGACATTTGTTGCTAATATTTTAATAGATTACAGTCTAGGTAATAAAGACAAACCTGGAAAAATTGTGAATTCTTTCATTAGTCAACAAATGCAATCTGTAAGAGATAATTTACTCTAGATACTAGTACATATGTCTGCAATTTATATCACAGTGAGGGCACAGAAAGAAACATCTGACATGAGATTAATTTCATGCTAACAATGTGTTACTACCAAGATATTTTTATTTCAAAGGACATAACATGAAAAATTTTGTTCCTCATAATGACACGTTTTCACAAACCTGATGAAGAAGCTCAGTTTTGGAGTCTTCGAAATATTTAGCACAGTGCAAAAAGAACACAAATGTATGATAGATATCATGAAATAGGAAGAAGTTGTTCAAGAGGAAAGGAAATCTAAATAGGGGGAAGTAGGAATAAAGCAAGGGGAAAGAAAACAATGAGAAAATAAGGATAAAATTGAAATGAGTATCTAAAATGTACTAAGAAACTTAATTTTTGACTACCTGATAAAGATATGAATATAGTAGTTTAAAATCAATTTTAGTGTGTTATTAACTGTGTCTTACCGTTCAAAGCTGTTTGACAATAATTACCAATCAAATTCACTACTGAATATTTAAGTGAGGCATATTAAATTATATCCACGTATTATTCTTAAAAATCCTGAAACTGAAATTTAATTTGGAATGAATTGTGCGCATGCGGGTTGTGTTAAAGCCAGGCTGTTTCTCACATCCTCCTGCTGAGAGCGGCACCGTCCACCCGGTCCTCTCCTCCATTTAGAGGACTGCGCAGAGAAGCGATGCTGTCCCAGGAAATCACCGCGTACCTCAGAATGAATCCACAGAGCCGCCCTAGAGATCCCAGTCTGATTTAGTTTGGACCAAGGAGGAAGGGAGCGCCGTGGGATCTGGGGGTAAAAGCCCCCCTGCAGCTGAGCGCAGGAAGGTGCAGCGCTGAGACAGTGAGAGGCCTGCCCCCTTTTCCTTTGTGATAGCTGGGAATAAACCCTTCTCTTCCACCAAAAGACAGTTTCTGCCACTTTTTGTGGAGACAATGGGAAGTCTCTACCATCCACTCTTTTAAGAATATCTTCTCCCTACCTGATCACTCACAATCAAATTTATTTTAAAAATACGTTTTCAAATTACATGCATTTGCTGAAGACTTTGATTCCACCAACTCTATATTGTAGTTTCACAATTGTTAACATTACTCAGTATAAGGCCTGAATGATCACGTGTGCTAGTTTTTCTGACAAAATTTCCATTTTATGTTATACGAGGCACTCTCCTACAATTTGCTTTTTTTATTTTAAAGAGAAAAAAATAGAAAAACTGAAAAGCAGGCAAACGAAAAGCAACAAAAACCACACAATAACACAACAACAACAAAACCAGTAGTGACATAGGATTTCAAGCCAAGATGATAAGAATTTATCAATGGTTGTTATATTGCATATTGCTATCTTCAAAATTGTTGCTCAGATTTCCCCTCCAATTGGAAGAATGATACTTACTGTGAGACAAATTTGCTGCGGGGCAGCGGGGGGGAATCCTTTTCTAGGTTTACTGCTCTACAATCTTGCTAAGCTCAAATTTTTGTCAGAAATAAAATACTAAACACAAATGAGCATCGGAGATTTCTGTAAAGCATTTGTGTTTCTTGATGTATTTTATTTTTATGCTTCTGTGCATTCATTTTGTTATTGCGAAGTAAATTATATTCAGTTTAGCTCTTGCTCCAATGGAAACATTACGAAGAAATTTTATCTGAAAAGAATCTAAGAGTAGAACTGTACATATAAAAACACAACCACATGTGGCTTCCCTGCCCGGCTAATAATTCCAGGTGCCTCATATAATGAGCACTCAGAATGACTCAGTCTGTAATTTCCAGTGAAGTTTGCTTGGCCTGATTCCAGGACAAAAGTTCAAGGTCAAATTCATAAAAACATTTTTTACCCTTGGAAAACCATAAACAAGTCACTTTTTTTGGTAATATTCAAAACTTTTGCTTGAAATTCATTTATTTCCTTTTCACAGTGACACACGAGGCATAGATTTGCAGACTATCCGTGGCATTGAAGTGCTCAGTCAGGAATTTTTGACTGAGATATTGGAGAAGATATTTTCAGAGATATATTTATGACTAACAATGTAAAGGATGGAATATAAAAATTTCACCTGAAAGTATTTTATATTTAAAAATATGACCTGGCCATAGACATAAGCCATATTCATTAGAAAATATGGAAAACAACAAAATTCAAAGAAAACATGAAACAATTCAATTCTCATTAACATACCATTTTCACAATAATTTCTAGCAAGAATTTGCCTTTGTGCCTATAGAGCTTATTTGGAGGCATAATAGTAGATTTACCTAAATATTATAAAACTGTGTATTTAATGTCATCCTAATTCAGTATCTGAAGTATCATAATTTCTCAAAAATAATGTAGGTTGACATTTGATTAACCATCACCTTAATATGTTGTGTGGTGTTCCATCCTGCATTAAGCAAACCGAGTGTTCCCAGCTGATAAATGGACATTTTTAGGCATCAGTGAAATAGGGGAAGAACCCCCCACTATGGTTTGTCTGTGTCTCCTGCTACATCTGCAAAGTCAATGTTGTGTAAGGTGGTTACTGTTTTTTTTTTTATTTAAGAGAAAGAAAAGACACATATAATAAAGACAAAAAGCAAGAGACAAATGACTAGAGTAAATGCACAACAGTAACATTACAGGTTTACAAAAAAGGATGATAGAAAACTGACAATGGATGCAATATTGCATATAGTTATCTTCAAAATGGTTGTTTACATTAACAGATATGGACATGTAAAAGTGATGTAATCGTACGAGTATCAATTGTTCTCTCTAAATAACTAATACATTCAGCAGTATGTTCTCTTTAAATATCTTACATATACATATATACAGACTTATATCTTTTCTTTTTCCCTTCCCTCTTTCCCCCTTTTCCCTTCCCAATTACTTTTGCTCTTTGAGCTGTTTTTTACCCTTACATAGTATTTATTATAGATTTTGGATCATATATACTTTTTCAGTTTGTTACACTAGGGAGACAATATGATATTTACACATGTGGGTTTGATTTATCTCACTTATGAGTATGGTATCAAATCGTGACCATTTGCTTATAAAAGCCTCAATGCAATCTTTCTTAATAGCTGAGTAATACTCCATTGCATAAAAATACCACTTCTTTTTGATCCAGTCTTTAATTGATGGGCACTTGGGTTGTTTCCAAGATCTGGCTATTACAAATTGGGTTGCTATAAACATGGGTGCACAGATATCACTGAGGTATGATGTTTTCAATTCATCTGGGAAAATGCTCAGAAGAGGGATAGCTGGGTTGAATGGGATCTCTAATCCTAGCTTCTTGAGGAATCTCCACACTGACTTCCACAGTGGTTGCACCAGTCTGCACTCCCCCCAACAGTGGAGCAGAGTCCCTTTTTCTCCACAGCCCCCACAACATTTGTTGTTGGTTGATTTTTTAATCTTGGCCATTCTTTCTGGAGTGAGATGGAATCTCAGTGTTGCTTTAATTTGCATTTCACGAATGACCATTGATCTTGAACATTTTTTCATATATTTATTTGCCATTTGTATTTCTTTGTCTGAGAAGTGTGTATTCATCT
>RJWM01039158.1:0-16292 GCA_004363535.1 Dasyprocta punctata | reverse complement strand
CCAGTGGGGTGAAACTGTGGGACAATCACTTCTTTGAACCCAGCGAATATCAACTTGGCTTGCCTTTCTTCTCTAAGTCCAAATTGTGGAAGCCAAAGTACAGACAGCAAGGGAAAGATGGCAATAAGCACAAAAACATATACTTCTTGAAGTTTCCATGGCCCACGGGCAGTTGGGTTACTGGTCCCCAGCAACCACTTTGTGGACCCTTACAGGGTGCATTCATTTTGCCCCTCCCACACCACCAGGAGTTGGCAATCCCACGTGGTGGCTCTTTTATGGGATGGAATCCTGCCCTTCCTCAACATAATGTCAGGAGGTGCAGCAGAGCATGGTAGCAACTGTGTGTCTGGCTTCGGTTTTGGGTTTTGCTGTTTGTGTGTAGATTTTATGTGCATGTGTTTCTTTTTCTTTCAGTTTTTCTTGTTTTTACTGTTTTCATTGACTTTAGTTTGCTTTTTATTATTTGCTTGGATTTCTTCCTTTTTGGAGATGGGACCTGCATATGGACATTTGGAAAGAATCCTCAAAATAATCATGATGCCCTCTTGGGCTTCCACATTCATCCAAGTTGCCCTGCAGTGATGCATCTGTCTCCCTTTCACTCTGCCACGTGATGATGGAGTCTGGAATGATGTGTCCACAACTATGTTGGAGAGTGGTCGTGGTGGTTGTGGTGTTGCACATTGGTGCCAGCATCATGCCAATGAACCTATCTTTACCCTTTATTCTAGAATTCCATTTGGCTCTTCTCCCACCACAACATGAATGAGGCTTGACACGAATGAGGACAGTTGTGTCCTGTAAAAAGTGTCATTATCCATGTGTCTGTATGAGGAAAATTTCAAATGTGTTGAATCTCCTGATCACTCTCCTTTTTGAACTCAGTGAATACCTCCTTGGATGGTCTTTCTTTTCTGTGGCCAAAACTTGGAAGCCAAAGTATAGATAACAAGATGAGATGCAAATAAACACAGAAACATAGAATTCGTGATGTGATTTTGGGCTCATTTTTTCCAATTTTTGCTTTGTTTTCTCTCTCCTATATTCTTTTGATCCATGTTGTCTCCCTCTATACAAATTTTACTTTTTTTCTCTGATTTGTTAGATTTCTTTTGGTTTTACCTTCATGGTTCTCACATGTTGGGAAAAAGCCTGATGAATCTCCTTTAGTCTAGCAAAAGGATGGATCCAAGCAAAGCAGCCGGAGTACCCAAGAGAGTGCTCAAGGCTTGGGACCTACTAATGATTTCAGCTCCAGCCCAACTTCCCACAATGAACCTGTGTGGAAGTCACACACTTCTGATGGATGACTGGGTGACAGAGCAAAGCAACTCGCATCTTCCTGCCCAAATGAGGGTGTTTTTCAAGGCATTTAGACATATAACTTGAGATACCCCACTCTCCTCGTGGCTCTAAACATGTATGCTGGGGCAGATGGGAAACCATGCACATGAAAGCACAAAAGAGGAATACCTTTCTCTGCCTCACTGGCACTGTCACCAGATCTAAGGCTGGATCATGCATGGGATCTGGGTCATTGCCCTGCTTACTGCTCTTGGAATATGCCACAGCATGACCACATCTAATCCCCAGCCAGTCACTACCCATTGGGTTTCTTCCCAGTCACATATGACACAAAGAACATTGGCTCAGGGGCACAGCATCCACAAAATGGAGTCCCAGGATCTCAGCGGGCCTAGGAAGATGGCAGCCATCTATGCTGTGCTGACATCACACAAGCAGAAGAGCCCAAGACAAGAATCTCAGGAAATAACATGTCTGCAATTGATACAAGGTTGCCTTTTCAATGGTGGATTGACCCGACAATTGGTGCATTTCCATGTGTGTGTGTGCATCTGGGCATGTGTGCATTTGTGTGAGTGTGTGTGTCAGTGTGTGTGATTGTGTCAGGGTGCGTTTCAGTGGCTGTGGGTATAGTGTGTGTGTGTGTGTGTGTGTGTGTGAAGATTTTTAGACTTGACCATGTGCTGGATTGTGCTGAAAGCCCAGTGCAGGATGCTGAGGAATATCCACAGGACACTTCCGATATTTCTTCAAATCCTGGGTCTTTCTACAGTGTCCCAATGGGTCAGAGTTTCCTTCTGCCCTGCGTTAGCTCGCCACAGCCACTGACTCCACCTGTGGTTGTCTGTATCATTGAAGCCAGCACACCACCCTTGTCCTGGGGTGCAGTGCCCTTTTCACAGTACAGTTCACTAGGCATGGCCTCGTCATTGAAGAAGAGAGGGAAAGTCTCTCTGAAATTCACAAGGGCCTCCTTGTCACGATGATCCAGCCCTTTTGCCTAGGGTTTTTGGGAAAGCCTCACTGCTCTTTGTGGAGAATATTCGAAGCACTGTGTTGACCAACCTCTGTGTTCAAGCAAAGTGCACCCACTGGGTGCTTTACAATGGCACAGAATTTCCTTGGAAATTCCTAGGTAGCAGAGACATGCAGGCTAGAAGACCAATTGTTATTTCACCCAATAGGGCTCAAGCAAAGGGCTGTGTCATCTGCAAAGCCCTCTCAGCCTCTGAGTCCATGTGCCTTCCTCCCTTGTGAGTCCATGATGGTACGGTGGCCACACTTCTGCCATTCTTTAGTGAAACTGTTGCTCCTTCACTGGCACACTGCTGCAAGGAAGGCTTGTGAGATGGAGTCACTCCTGGTGAGCCGGGCCAGTCTCTAATTGGTGATTTGAAGAGATCCTCCCAAGTCAGTCTCCTAAGTGGATCTAGTTGGTCATGCCATCATCTCCCAGCTGGTACATCCCCCATTCCTGTGTGAACCCTCTCCCCATCTGTATGCTTGTACCCACCCTCACAGTGACATTGTGCCTAGCTACAGACTCTTCTATGCCATTCTTTCTAAGGGAAGGGCTGCGTGTCTGTGTCTGCGCAGGGATTGTGGACTCTGAGATAAGAAAGAGACCTGTGGGACTTCGAGGACCACTTTCCTCCTAGAAACATGAGCTGGGGATACTGATGTAAAACTTGCAACAGTCAGTAGCCAGTGGAGAGGAATAAATCATTAAGAAGGGAGGCAAGTGCAGAGTCAAATTCCAAGGAAGCCAGTAGCCATGCACTAAACCAAACAGCACTGGAAAAGTGCAGGATTGGGAACTGACATGTTGGCTGGGCCTGCTGATGAAGGAAGGCCCTTGGGTTGAATGTCCCCTAGGAGAGTCCAGGTTTCCCCGGTGGGGGAGTTTCTCTGGACATTACCGAGGTGAGTCAGGCCCTGAATTCATCTTCAGGAGCAGATTTTCTTGTAATGTCGTATGGTCTTGGCCATCAGAGTGGCGACTATCTTTCTTGCAGGCTTCCTTCTGTCGAGCACTGGAAACATGGCACCTCTGGCAGGGTTAAGACCGATGGGCTTATGTCTGGACCACGGCGGGATTCATGCAGCCTCCTCTGCTGTCACTGCCACTGCGCAAGGAGCTGCTTTAGGTTCCCGTGGTGTGCTCGGCCCCTGGGACCATGGCTTTAGGCAAGACTGTTGTTGCTCCTGCTGCCACAGATGCTGCTTCTGTTGCCACTGCAGATGCTGCTGCTGCTGCTCCTACTTCTCCTGGTGCTGCTCTTGTTGCTGGTCCTGTTGTTCTTTCTACTCCTGCTCTTCCTCCACCTCCCTCTCCTCATCTGTCTCCTATTTCTCCCTCCCTTTTCATTCCTCCTCACCCTCTTTCTCCTCCTCTTCCTCCTCCTCCTCCCTCCTCCTCCTCTTTTTCCTGGTCCTCCAAATGCAACATCTCCTTCTGCCTCGGTACCAACACAGTGCTGATAGGGATCAGCTTGCTTTGTCAGGCTTTGGGCACCTGGGCCCTGGCCAACCGGATCCTGTTGGTCACTTCTTGCAGTCGCCTTGCTCAGGCGTCCTCAAGTCACAGGTACATGTCCCGCCAGGACACCTGTTCCTCTGGCTGTTGGTCCTTAAATTGTCTGTGACAATGAATTTTCCACAAATGATCTGCCTTTTCAGCTAACACTTGATTGCACATCTCTATGCGCTGGAGCTGTTGAGGCAGGCACTTCTCTAAGATGGGTTGCAGGACACAATCGGGGATGAAGCTCATGTCATAGATGGTATCCAGGTTGTTGAAGAGAACCGGGTGGAAGTGCTGGTAGAAGGCCATCTTGTGCAGAGAGATGCAGGGGTGTAGCCCGAATAGACTGGCATCTTGGAGTGGGTTCTGTGTATGCTCCAGCTGGCTTCCTGGTCTTCTTCCTGAGGTCCCCACAGAGATTCTCCTGGAGCCAACCTGGGTGTGCCATGCAAGCCCTGGGGGTAGTGCTCGGTGGAGTTGTGTCAAGGCCCTAGGTCGACCGGGACTGCTACGGAACTATAGTAGTTCTCACACAGTGGCAGAGATGCCCAGGAGCCTGTGCTGGAGGTGTCCAGGTGGCCATGGAGGGAAGAAGCTTCCCAGAGTGGGGAAGCAGGCACCACCAATCTGGGGTGCTTCTCCCTACTGGCTGTGCTCTGGTGGTGGTTGGGAGACATCTCAGGAGGTCTGGGGAACTGGGGCCGCCCTGTGTGTCCCACCTGAGGGCTGCTGGCTGGGCTTCCCGGGTCTGCACCGTGGCACGGGAAGCCCCAGGCATCCCACAGCTCTGGCGGAAGAACATCCCCACCAAGGCCTTCTGTGCCTCTGCTCTCCTCAAAGTCCTGATGGCTCTGCCTGTGCTTGGCCTGGGAAACAGCCAAGCCTTTCCACTGGGCAAATAAGGCCCTGGCCAATGTGCCAACCTGCTTATGTTTCCTCAAGCTCTTGATTGTCTTTCTGACCCCAGTCTGCTCAAGGACTTCTGCAGTCATGGGCAGTGCGAAAGTTTCTTTAAGTATTTGTGAAGCCTGTGGGGGTTGCTGGTGACCAGCAGGCACCCCTGCAGCTTGTGCACTTCTCAAGGCAGGGGCTCCAACATGGCCATCTCCATCTCAGTCCCGCCCAGGTCTCCTGGCACTCCCCTCTGGCTGGCTCCCTGAAGCTATGCTGGCTGCTGAGCCTCCTCTGGCCATGTCTGGGCCCTCTGGGCCAGCTGGGGCTGGGCTCACTCGACACAGACACTTGCTGCAAGTCACAGCTCAGTCCAACCAGTTCAGCTTCAGGGCGGGTCCCACAACCCAGACCTTCAAGACAACAGCAGGTGTTTTCCCAAGCAAACAGCTGAGCTATGGGAGGGCAATCTTACCCTTCCCAGTTCTCACTCGCCTCTCCAACATTTGTGGGCCAAAAGCAGCCTATGGAATCTCCTTTAATCCACCAAAAGGATGGATCCAAGCAAAGGAGCCCAAGTCCCCAAGTGAGCACTCAAGGCTTGGGACTTATTTATGCCTTTAGCTCCCGCCCACCTTCCCACAATGCACCTTCCTGGAAGTCCCACCCCGAGGGCAACATCCTACCTACCAGGGGCTCCTCCTGCTTCCCCTTGCCCTGATCCTATCAGTCATGGACAGCTCTCTTCTCACCCATTGGCTTCTTTCCTGTCTTCCTTGCCTCCTTCCTTGACTTTCTCTGTCCTGGGGCTGTATGCAAAGGCCCTTGGGGTGAGCTGTGTCCCGGTGGGAGGCTGTGTGGTGAAAGTTTCATATGGGGCCAGGCAGGTTCTCCTTCAGCTACTGAAGGGGCGGGGCTACTCTCATCTCGAAATCTTCTTGCCCCAGCTTCATCGTTTCAGTTTTTCTTGATTTTAGTGTTTTCGTTGACTTTAGCATCCTTTTGTCGATTCCTTGCATTTCTTTCCTTTTGAAGATGGCACCTCCATATGAGCCTCTTTACAGAATCCTCAAAATAATCACAGCGTCCTGTCGGGTTCATTTTTCCAATTTTTTCTTTCTTTTTCCCCTGCCTTATTCTTTTGCTCCTTGTTTTCTCCCATTTCTTTTACAGTTTTCCTTCTTTTTATCTACTTTCTTGTGTTGTTTTTGGTTTTACTATTTATTTCATTTTCTCTTTGCTTTTCCTTCCTTCTCTACAGTTTTTTTCCTCTTTTACCACATCTTCTTTTTACTTTTTCCTTCTTGTTACCCCAGGCACCTTCCTCTTACACATTCATGAGGTGATCTTACCATTTGTGCAATATTGTTGTTTTTGTTGCTGTTGAATTTTAACCTTGCTGTTTTTCATGGCTTCTTGCTGGGCTGAAGTTGTCTGGCCATTGGCCATTCCCCTTTCAGACTTTAAGTTTTTCTTTTCATTTCTGCACATTTCTGTACCTGTATGTTAAATCCTGTACCCATGGGTGGGTTTGGAGGTGGAGTAACCTACAGTCAGTTTCTCCTTCATCCAAGGTGGCCTGCATCAATGCCTCTGCCTCCCTTGCCCACAGCCAAGAGATGCCAGAGTCTAGAATGATGTGTCCACAACTTGGGTGGTGATTGTGGTGATTGTGGTGTTGCACATTGGTGTGAGCATCATGCCAATGAATCTATCTTTACCCTCAATTCTATGAATCCATTTTGCTCTCCTCCCTCTGCAGTATGAAGGCAGCCTAATGCCAATGAGGATTAGTCTTGTCCTGCTAAAAGTGTCGTGGTCCATGAGTCTATATGAGGAAAATTTCAAATGTGTTGAATCTCTGGGATGCTCTCCTCTTTGAGCACAGCAAATACCTCCTTGGCTTGCCTTTTTTCTCTGTGGCCAAAACTTGGAAGCTAAAGTACAGATAGCAAAATGAGATGCAAATCAACATAAAAATATAGGAAAAGTTTATGTCTTTTTCATATATATTATATGTAAGATTAATAAAATGACTATACTGCTGAATGTATTAGTTATTGAGAAAGATCAGTTGATACTCATATGATTATTTCAATTTTACATGTTTATATCTGTTAATGTAAACAACTGTGTTGAAGGTAACAATATGCAATATTGCAAACATTGTCAAGTTCCTATCATCTTGTTTTGTAAACGTATAATACTACTGTTCTGAATTTGCTGTTGTGGTTTGTTTGTCTCTTTTGCTTTTCATCTTTCTTATATATATCTTTTTTATCTTAAATAAAAAACATAGAATTCATGATGTTTCAGTGGCCCACATTTGGGCGGGTCCAGTCTCCTTGGAAACCACTGTATGGATACAGCCAAGCACGTTTATTCTCCCCATCCAACACCACCAGGATTTTGGGGTTTTTTTACCTTAAAGATAGTAAAATCCAAAAAACATAACACAATGAAGTCAATCAAAACAAAGCAGTAGGCAGACGATCCAACTCTACCCAGTCCCGTGACTCAGTGCAACTC
The DNA here is from genome assembly GCA_004363535.1 of Dasyprocta punctata. NCBI lineage: Eukaryota > Metazoa > Chordata > Mammalia > Rodentia > Dasyproctidae > Dasyprocta > Dasyprocta punctata. The sequence goes on along the minus strand of RJWM01039158.1, from coordinate 9,040 downwards.
ATCAGGGGAATGCCCAGCCATCTTCACAGGACACACAGGTACTGAGCTCAGCCAAGCCCAGGACCCCAGTGCTGCTCATCAGGGACTGGCCAGCATAGCTCCAGGGTCTTGGAGAGCTTGGGTTCTACCCATCAGAGCACAGAGCATGAGCTCCATTGTTCAGGGGTGCAGCCAGCATGGTGGGTCCTAGAGGTAGTGGGACCACCACGCCAAGAGCAAGGCCCTGACACTGTAGGCCTGGGACTTGCCCAGGCTTGCCTGGCACTCCAGAGGCTCTGAACTCCTTGCAGCCAGACTCAGGGTCCGGGTGATGCCACACTCCGGGGTACGCTCCACCTAGCTGCCTGGGTGCAGGAGGTCTTGGCTGCTACCCAGTAAGGCAGAGGCTTCAGCAGCACACTCCAGGAATGTGCCCTCACTAGCTGCACAGAGGATCTAGCTCTACATGGTCCCACAACTCAGCGCAACCCAACAGGGGAATGCACAGTCAGCTTCAAAGGACACAGCCACACAAGTCCCAGAAGAAAATGACAAAACAAAAGACCAAGAGACAGTCTCAATCTCCCAGCCCACTGAGAACAAACCAAAGAGACACTGAAATGGAAAGCACTGGGAGTCACACAACTGAACTTTCTGAAATTATAGCAAATGCAGTAAAGAAACAGCTTGATGAAGCTATAGAGAAACTCAAATCAGAAATAATCTCTCATCTAAAAAATGAAATGACAATCATTATGAAAGAAATGTATCTAAACAAGAGCAAGATAAAAAAATAGAAGAACTTAAGAAAATGATCAAAACCCTGAATGAACAATATAAGACACAAACAGATTGCAAGAAACAGATTCAAAGGGAAATGCAGGAAATGAAAAATTCCATGGAAAGTTTGAAAAACTGCTTGAATGAAGCTAAAGATAGAATGTCAGACCTTGAAGACAGCATGGGAGCTTATGGCCACGAAAGAAAAGATCTCTTAAAAGTAGTAAGGAACCAAGAAACAATTCAACAGCTGCAAGACAATGCCAAGAGAAATAACATAAGATTAATAGGCATAAATGAAAAAGCAGGGGTCAATACTAATGACCTGTGAAGACTATTCACAGAAATAATAGCAGAAAACTTTCCAAACATGGGAAGGGAATCTGATAAACAGATAAGTGAGGCATACAGAACCCCAACTAACCATAACCAAAATAAATCTTCACCTAGACATGAAATAATAAGGGTATAAGAAATACAGCACAAGCACAAAATACTAAAAGCTGTCAGAGAAAAGAAACAGATTACCTACAAAGGAAAACCTATCAGAATCATGGCAGACTTCTCAATACAAACCTTTACATCAGGAAGAGCTTGGAGTGAAGTATTTCAAATCCTGAAACAAAACAACTTTCAACCCAGATTGATGTACCCTGCAAAACTATACTTAAAAATTGATGGAGAATTAAGATACTTTCATGACAAAGAACAACTGAAGAAATTTATGGTCACCAAACCAACACTACAAAGAGTACTGAAAGACACTCTAGAAAGAGACAAAGATAGCCACAATCTTAAGAAAACAACAAAAGGAAACCACTAAGCAGGGCAAATAATTAAACAGAAAATGCAGAAAACCAACAACAGAAAGATATCATGACAGCCATGAGCTGGTACATATCAATTATATCAATCAATGTAAATGGTCTCAACTCACCAATAAAAGGAAACAGACTAGCAGAGTGGGTTAAGAAACAAAACCCAATATGCTGTGTACAAGAAACACATTTCACTCAAAAGGAAATTCACAGACTAAAAATCAAAGGCTGAAAAACAATACTCCATGCAACAGAAACCCAGAAAAAAGCAGGGGTAGCTATTATATTTGCAGACAATGAAAATTTCAAACTGAGAATGATCAAAAGAGATAAAGAAGGTCACTACATACTTGTTAGGGGAAAACTTCAAGAGGAAGAGATTACAGTCATAAATATATATGAACTGAATATGGGAGCACCCAACTATGTAAGATACTTCTTAATAGACATGAAAAACCAAATAAACAATAATACAGTTATAACAGGGGACGTTAACACCCCACTGTAACAGAGAGACAGATCAGCCAAACAAAAAATCAGCCAAGAAATAACAGAACTGAATCAAACTTGTGAACAAATGGACCTAGTAGATGTCTACTGAGTATTCCACCCATCAACATCAGAATACACATTCTTCTCAGCTGCACATGGGTCATTCTCTAAAATAGATCATATACTGGCCCACGAAACAAGCTTAAGTAAATGCAAAGGAACTGAAATAATTCCATGCATATTATCTGACCATAGCACAGTAAAATTGAAAATGAATGACAAAAAAAACCTGCAACAACCACATAAACACATGGAAATTAAATAATACTCTCCTAAATAACCAATGGGTCACAGAAGAGGTTAAAGAAGAAATTCAACAATATCTAAAATTGATTGAAAATGCAAATACATATTACCGGAACATGTGGGAGACAATGAAAGCAGTCCTCAGAGGGAAATTCATACCACTAAACTCCCACATCAGAAAAATGGAAAGAACACACATAAACAACCTAATTCTGCACCTCAAATTTCTAGAAAAAGAAGAGTAAGTCAAGTCCAAAGCCCAAAGAACGGAGGAAATTATTAAGATTAGAGGAGAAATTAATGCAATTGAAACTAAGAAAACAATACAAAGAATTAACGAATCAAAGAGTTGGTTCTTTGAAAGAGTAAATAAAATTGATAAACCCCTAGCCAACCTTATCAAAAAGAGGGAAAAAATTCTCAGATTCATGCAATAAGAAATGAAAAGGGTAAAATCACTACTAACCCTGTGGAAATACAGAAATCATCAACACCTACTTCAAAAACCTTTACTCAAATAGATTTGATAACACAGAAGAAATGGACAGATTCCTAGAAATATATGAATTACCAAAGCTGAATCAAGAAGATGTAAAGTTGCTGAATAACCCAATTTCAGCTAATGAAATTGAAAATGTAATCAGGACCCTACCAACAAAGAAAAGCCTGGGCCCTGATGGATTCACCACTGAATTCTACAAGAAATTTAGGGAAGACTTAATGCCAACACTCCTCAAACTCTTCAATGAAGTAAGTCTCCCTAACTCATTCCTGGAAACAAGCATTACCCTAATACCAAAACCAGAGAAAGACCCAATCAAAAAAAGAAAACTACAGGCCAATCTCCCTAATGAACATAGATGCAAAAATCCTCAATAAAATACTGGTAAATAGAATACAGAAAGTTATCAGAAAGATTATACACCATGATCAAGTGGGATTCACCCCAGGAATGCAGGGATGGTTCAACATATGCAGATCAAAAATGTAATACACCATATCTACAGGGCCAAGGACAAGAATCACAAGATCATATCAATAGATGCAGAAAAAGTTTTTGACAAAATCCAACACACATTCATGACAAAAACCCTACAGAAAATCGGACTAGATGGTCTCTACCTCAACCTGATAAAAGCCATGTATCATAAACCAACAGCCAACATCTTACTAAATGGAGAAAAGCTGAAACCTTTCAACCTAAGATCGGGAACATTACAAGGATGTGCAAGTCGGGTGTGGTGGCGCATGCCTTTAATCCCAGCACTTGGGAGGCTGAGGTAGGTGGAGTGTTGTGAGTTTGAGGCCAGCTTGGGCTACAACACAAGCACAAGGCCAACCTGAGTCTCATAGTGCAACCCTGCCTCAAAAAAAGCTAGGGCTTGGAGTTTGGCTCAGTGGCTTAAGTGCCTGTGTGGCAGGTGCAAAGTTGTGAGTTCAATCCCTGGTGCTAAAAAAAAAAAAAGACAAGGATGTCCATTATCACCACTCCTATTCAATATAGTTCTTGAAATATTAACCAGAGCAATTAAACAAGAGAAAGAAATAAATGGAATAAGGATAGGAAAGGAAGAAGTAAAATTATCATTATTTGCAGATGATATAATACTCTACATAGAAGACCCCCAAAAATCCATTAGAATACTTCTAGAAGCCAGGCATGGTGGTGCACGCCTTTAATCCCAGCACTCGGGAGGCTGAGGTAGGTGGAGCGTTGTGAGTTCGAGGCCAGCCTGCACTACAATGCAAGCGCAAGGCTGGCCTGAGCTACATAGTGCGACCCTGCCTCAAAAAACCAGGGCTGGGAGTTTGGCTCAGCAGCTTAAGCACCTATCTGGCAGGTGCGAGACTGTGAGTTCAATCCCCAGTGCCGCAAAAAAAAAAAATACTTCTAGAAGTAATAACCAAATTCAGTAATGTTGCTGGACACAAGGTGAACACTCAAAAATCAATAGCATTCCTGTACACAAACAACAAAGTCACTGACAGAGAAATAAGGGAAACCACACCCTTCACTATAACATCCAAAAAAATGAAATACTTAGGAATCAATCTAACAAAGGAAGTAAAAGATCTATACAGTGAAAATTACATTACTCTGAAGAAGGAAATCAAAGAAGATTTCAGAAGATGGAAAGATATTCCCTGTTCATGGATAGAACAAACATCATGAAAATGGCAATTCTCCCAAAATTATTATACAGATTTAATGCAATCCAAATCAAAATACCACTTGCCTACCTCACAGAGCTGGAGAAAGTATTCCTGAAATTTATCTGGAACCAGAAAAGACCTAGAATAGCAAAGGCAATTCTGGGCAGCAAAGGTAAGGCAGGAGCCATCACAGTCCTCGACTTGAAACTATACTATAAAGCTACTGTGATAAAATCAGCATGGTACTGGAATCAAAACAGACCTGAAGATCAATGGAATACATTAGAAGATACAGCCACAACTACAAACACACTAAGCCACCTCATCTTTGATAAAGGGACCAAACATGTACATTGGAAGAAAGATAGCCTCTTTAACAAATGGTGCTGGAAAAACTGGCTTTCTATATGCTGTAAACTAAAATTAGATCCATGTCTAGCACCATGCACTAAAATAAAGTCAAGGTGGATCAAAGATATGAATATTAAAACAGAGACACTAAACTTACTAGAAGACAGAGTAGGTAAAAATCTTGATGACATAGGAGTAGGCAGACAGTTCATGAACAAAAATCAAATTGCACGGGAAACACTTCCCGGAATCAACACCTGGGATCTCATCTTACTAAAAAGTTTTTGCATGTCAAAGGAAATCTCCAACAGAGTAAAGAGAAAAACAACAAACTGGGAAAATATCTTAGCCAATTGTCCATCAGACAAAGGACTTCTATCTAAAACATATAAAGAATTAAAAGAAATCAGGCCCCAAAAGTTCAAGGAACCAATCCAAAAATGGGCATCTGAGGTGAATACACACTTCTCAGAGAAAGGAATACAAATGGCAAGTAAATATATGAAAAAATATTCAGCATCAATGGTCATTTGGGAAATGCAAATTACAACAACGCTGAGATTCCATCTCACTCCAGAAAGAATGGCCGAGATTAAAAAGTCAACCGACAACAAATGCTGGAGGGACTGTGGGGAAAAAGGAACGCTTCTCCACTGTTGGTGGGAGTGTAGACTGGTGCAACCACTGTGGAAGTCAGTGTGGAGATTCCTCAAGAAGCTAGGATTAGAGATCCCATTCAACCCAGCTATCCCACTTCTGGGCATTTTCCCAGAACAATTGAAAACATCATACCACAGTGATATTTGTGCACCCATGTTTATAGCAACCTAATTTGTAATAGCCAGACCTTGAAAACAACCCAAGTGCCCATCAATCAAATAATGGATAAAAAAAGATGTGGTATTTTTATACAATGGAGTACTACTCAGCTATCAAGAAAGGTTGCATTGAGACTTTTATAAGTAAATGGACACGACTTGAGACCATACTCATAAGTGAGATAAATCAAACCCACATATGTAAATACCATATTGTCTCCCTAGTGTAAGATACTGAAAAAGTATATATGATCCAAAATCTACAATAAATACTATGCAAGGGTAAAAAACTGCTCAAAATGCAAAAGTAACTGGGAAGGGAAAAGGAGGAAAGAGGGAAAGGAAAAGGAGAAGATATAAATCTGTATATATGTATATGTAAGATAACTAAAACGAATATACTGCTGAATGTATTAGTTATTAAGAAAGAACAGTTAATACTCATATGATTAGATCAATTTTACATGTCTGTATCTGTTAATGTAAACAAATATTTTGAGGATAACAATACACAATATTGCAACCATTGTCAAGTTTCTATCATCCTGTTTTGTAAACCTATAATGGTACTGTTGTGCATTTACTCTAGTCTTTTGTCTCTTTTGCTTTTTGTCTTTCTTATGTGTCTCTTTTTTTCTCTTAAATAAGAAATTAAAAAAATTAAAAATGAAGCAGTAGAACTGGTACAGAACTAAGAAAGATACTATGAAAACAATACCTACTATAGTACATCTTGTTATTTTCAGAATAGTTGACCTCCAACAGGCATAATAAAATCAAACAAAAAAACACAATAAAACCAATAAAAACTGAGTATAAAATAAGGCCAAAAATTAATCAAAATGAAGCAAAACAATGAGAATAATATTGGGCCTCAAAGACAAGACAGAAGATAATCCTCCATTTTTGCTGCATCGCATACTGTCATCTTCCAAAGAGATGCTCAGGCTGCCAGCCCCAGGCCTACAAAATGAACAAAACAATACTAGCATTTAGTTGTTTTATGTACCTTAGTTTCTATCAATGTAGCCAGACCTCCGAACAAGCAAGTTGCTTTATGGGGGGGTGGGGGAGCTTTGTCCTTGATTCTTAGCTTGTGTGCCAGTAGGCACACAGGAGGATGCATGTTTCTCTTTCTGGGGTCCACGCCACTCACACAGGCCCCTGGAAGGCAGTCTTACTTGTCTCCTGGTTGGCAGTGCTCAGGCCTGGCAGGGCAGGCTCCCAAGAAGCCCATTTGTTTCCCTTCCTGGGGTCAATGCCAGTCACACAGGCCTCCAGAAGGCAGTCTTACTTGTCTCCTGGTTGGAGGTGCTCAGGCCCAGCAAGGCGGGCTCCTGAGAAGCCCATTTCTTTCTCTTTTTGGGTTCCATGCCAGTCACGCAGGCCCCCAGAAGGCAGTCTTACTTGTCTTCTGGTTGGAGGCACTCAGGTCTGGCCTCCACCAGGATTTTGAAATACCACGAGGTAGCTCTTTATAGGGGTGGAATCCTGCCCTTCATGAAAATGATGTCAGGATGGGCAGCAGGGAATGGTAGGGAATGTGTGTCTGGTTTCAGTTTGGGGTTTCTTTCCTTATATATACATTTTATGTGTGTGTGTCTGTGTTTTTTTTTTTCTTTTATTCTGTTTTCATTTTCTTAAGCTTGCTTTTCTGTGTTTGCCTGCATTTATTCCTTTTTGAAGATTGGGCCTCCATAAGGACCTCTGGCAGGAATCCTCAAAATAATTGCAGGGTCCTCTCAGGTCCATTTTTCCGATTTTTCCACTGCTTTATTCTTTGCTCTATTCTTTTGTTTGGAATTTTCCACAACTTCTTTTTTGATTTCTCTTCTTATTCTCTATTTTGTTGGAATTTTTGTGTTTTCTTCTTTTTTCTTGTTTCTTCTTGTTTTTTCTTCTTTCTCTAGCATTTTGTGGGTCACATTCATCTTCTTTTTTTCCTTTTTCCATTTTCTTTACCCAGGCCTCCTCCTATTTTATATCCATCACATGACTTTACCATTTTGGCAATATTTTTGTTGTTGTTCCTGCTGTGGTTTCTTATCGGACCTGTTTTCTCTGGCTTTGTACTGGGCTGATGATGTGTTCCCCTTTGCCATTCTCCTGTCAGGCTTTAAGTTTTTATGTTTAATTCTGCACATGTCTGTACCTGTATTTCCATTTCTGGACACATGTGTGTGTGTGTTGAGATTTAGCTACCTAAAGGCAGTTCCTCCATCCAAGTTGCAATCCAGCGATGCCTCTAACTCATTTACCCATGTCAACACGATGCCAGAAGAGGGGATGATGTGTCCACACTCATGACAGAGGGTGGTCATGGTGGTGGTGGCAGTGCGCTTTGGCGGGAGCATCATGCCAATAAATCTTTCTTCACCCTCTATACTAGATACCCATTTGACTCTCCTCCCACAAAGGGATAAAGGGGGCCTGTGGCCAATGAGGAAATGTCATGTCTTGCTAACAGTTTCTTGGTCCATGAGTCTATGTGAGGAAAAGCTCAAATGGGGTGAAACCCTGGGACACTCTCCTCTTTGAACACAGCAAATAGCTACTTGGCTTGCCTTTCTTTTCTATGGCCAAAACTTGGAAGCCAAAGGACAGATAGCAATGGCAAGATGCCAAAACTTAGTGTTTGTGAAGTTTCCATGGGCCACAGGCTATCAGGTTACCTCTCTCCAGCAACCATTGTGTGGACTCTCACAGGGTGTTTTGATTTTCCCCCTCCCACACCACCAGGAGTTGGAAATCTCACGTGGTGGCTCTTTTAAGGGGTAGAATCCTGCCCTTCTTGGATATGATATCAGGAGGGGCAGCCAGGAATGGTAGCAACATTGTGTCTGGCTTCGGTTTTGGGTTTTGCTGTTTACCTGTAGTTTTTATGTGTGTGTTTGTTTTAGTTTTTCTAGTTTTTATTGTTTTCATTGACTTTAGCATGCTTTTGGTTGATTGCTTGCATTTCTTCTTTTTTAGAGATGGGACCGCCATATGGACCTCTGCGGAATCCTCAAAATGATCATGGTGTCCTGTCAGGCTCATTATTCTGATTTTTTTCTTTCTTTTTTCTCTGCTGTATTATATTGCTTCTTGTTTTCTCCCTTTTCTTTTCCATTTTTCCTTCTTTTTATGTTTTCTTTGTTTTTTTCAGTTTTTCTCTTTTTTCCTTTGTCTCTTTGCTTTTTTCCCTTCTCTACAATCTTTTTGGTCTTTTTCCACATCTTCTTTTTACTTTTTCCTTCACCTTACCCCAGACGTCTTCCTCATGTACATGCAACAGGTGATCTTACCATTTGAGGAATATTGTTGTTGCTGCTTTTGAATTTTATCCCTCCTGTTTTTCCT
>RJWM01039157.1:0-16294 GCA_004363535.1 Dasyprocta punctata | reverse complement strand
GTATCAGTATGATCCTGCTTTATTACTTGCACCTAATGCCCTCGAGCCTCTGCCGAATAAGGGATTCACATCTAAAGCCAAAGTCAGATTCTGTCACCAAAATTCACATGGTCACAGGGATCCTGTGATTTTTTTTCCTGGCATCTAAAACTCTATCTCTAAACAGTCTCCCTGTGGACCCTAGTTACTCCGGGGAGGACCCAGCGCTGGCTCGTGAAGTCACCGGTGGCCAGGCATGACAGGAACCTGGCTGGCTGCAGGCTCATGCCCACCCGCACTTTGCCTTTCTTTTTTCTGTAAGCCATCGTTTCTTTCACTGCAGTATGCTACTCTCGATTCTTCAGTACTTTGCCCTCTAGGAAGACATCATTAGCTGAGGAGCCAGGGCATCTTTGAAGTAATAATTCACTTTCCTCTTAAATCAACATAGTGTTAGCAGAGTCCCTGGAATATCATGGGCCCGAGGAAGTAGCACAACTCTGCATCCCTGACAGAAAACACACCAGCTATTTTCCCCAAAGTGCTTCAGAAAAAGATACCCCACCAACACCTCAGATAAACCATCTGTGTTTCTATCAGCCCAGAGAAATTCTGGTGTTTGACATAACGCCCATGTGTGAAGAACAAAACTTCACCCTGCCTTACCCAGACACTAATCTGTGAACCCAACACAATGAACTGTTTTCCTCATTATTTCTGTCTTTTTATCAAGATTCTGAGTTGATTTTAAAAATGGCCCTGATTCAGTATCTAGCTTATGCTCCTTAACATTGAAATAGAGCCATTCATCAAGTTCACAATTTTGTAATAATGAGGTTTCCAGACTAAAATCTATGTGTCTACTCTAGTTCCATTATAGGTCCAATTTAACAAATAATGAGAATTATGATCTTAGGTGATAGAGAATCAGAATTCTCTCATCCAGTCCAGCGATAGATTAAGGGGTAATATACACATCTCCCAGGTGTTCTTCATTGTCTCTGGCCTTAATTTAACCTGTACACTTGGGAAGGAAGCACCAGAAAGTGCTCTTCCAGGAAGGAGGGCTATTCTAAAGCAGGGGTCCTGAAGTCTGGACCCTGACTGCTACCAGCCCTGGCCTGTTAGGAACCTGGCAGCACAACAAAAGGCAGGCTGCAGGCCAGGAAGCAGAGTGTCATCTGGGTTTGCAGTCACTTGAGCTCCCACTTGAGCTCCATCTCTTACTGGGTCCATAGGGCATTTGATTCTCATCAGAGCTCGAACCCTACTGTGAAACACACACATGAGGGTTCTAGGTTGCTAATGTAACCATGATAGGAATAACGTGAACAATAAATGTCATGCACTCAAGTCAGCCTGCAATCATACATCCCATGGAAAAATCGACTCTCACAAAGCTGGTCTCTGGTGCAGCAATGGTTGGTGACTACTGCATAGAAGTCAAATCTGTAGCACATAATTGTTTATGAGATTTAGAACATACTGTATTACTTTTCTAGGGCTGCCATAAAAAATATTCCACTGACTGGGCTGCTCAACTATCAGAAATATATTGACTCCAAGTTCTGGAGGCTGGAAGTCCAGGATGTCTGCAGAATCGCGCTCCTCTGCGGCCCCTCTCCTGGCTGGGAAAGGGCCTCTTTTCCCCGTGTCTTCAGGTGGTCTTTCCTCTGTGCGGCTGTGTCCCAACCTCTTCTTAGAAGCACACCAAGCAGACTGAATTAAACCCCATCCTAAAGACCTCATTTTATCTTTAATAGCTTCTTTGAAGACCATATTTCCTCTACAGTCCCATCCTGAGGGGCTGGATGTTAGAATCTCAGTACACAGATTCGAGGAGAGGACAAGGTCATGAGCCTTGCAGAAATCACCACCCCTGCAAAGATTCCCCCAGGAATGACCAGGCTGCTCAGCGCATCAGACACAGAGGACATCGCAGACTGATCAGTCCCTGGAAAGGAGAAACCGGAAAAACTGATCCCATCTCTTCCTGTGTGAGTCCACGCGGCCAGCCACTCCTGCTGAGGGCAACTTTTTCCTGGCATTGCGGCTCACACGCGTGTACACACACACACACACAGAGCCTTGTGATGGTATCCAACTATTTCTCTCCTAAACTCTTCTTTCGCAGAAATTCCTTTTTCTTTGTACGTCTGGCAACAAGATGGATGGCAGCTTCTCCCGCTCAGATTAGGTTGAGTAACTTTGAGTTATGGCCTGGAGAAAACTGCTTTTCTGGCAAAAAAAAACGAAATGTGAGGGGTGACACAGGGTGTTTCGAAAGTCCTCCTCCATGTCTTACATCTTATTATGGGCTCATCTGGTGCATGTGGGTTTGGTGAGGACAGTGACATGGGGGAGAAGTCTGTTTCTCTGCGAAGCAAGGAATCAATGATAATAGACTGAGGTGAGCTTGTGCGAAAAGACAGAAATGATAATCAATGGTAACTTGCCAGATACTGATTGTAAAGCACCACTGTGTGTGCATTGATATCAATACTGTTATAAAGTTGTTTCTTCATACGTTGGAAAATTTTCTCCAATCCCAAAAATAGTTTTTCTATCTATGTATATACCCATTTCTATCTACAAAACAGAGGCCCTCATGATTAACCCAGGCATTTCACACTGAACTACATCCCCAGCCCTTTTTAATTTTTTATTTTCAGACAGGATCTCACCATGTTGCCAAGTTGCCCAGGCTGGGCTCAAACTTGTGATCTTTTGCCTCAGCCTCCCAGAGTACTATTTTAAAATATTACTAAACTTTTCCTAAATCAAATTTACAAGTCAAAATTACAGTTCTTCTTCTTCCTTGCAATCATACTGATACTATTTTTAGTCACACATATCATAAAGCTACAGAGAATTTTTTTTTCTTAGAATAGATTATAAAATAATTGTATACAAAGTCTGTCAGGTAAGATTATTCTGATTTATGGAGGCCAAACTGGCTTAGGTAGAAGAGAGAATGAAATGTAGTGTTGGGGTGTGCCTCAATGATAGGGTACTTGCATAACATGTGTGAGGACTGGGGTTTGAGCCCCAGCACCATAAAGAAAACATTTCTGTTTCAAGAAAAATGCAGTGCTAGAGCTAGCTGTTTAGGTGGTCTCGTTTCTCAAGGTCAGTCAGTTGCGAGGCCATTTCTCCACTCTTTTTCCTTTAACACCCAAAATAATCTTCCTGGTAAAGATCTATCAAAGACTAGTCCACAAAGTGACAAGTGTGTTTGAATTTTTTGCTTGTTTGGGGATTTAAAAAAACCTACATTCATTCATTAACCATGCATTTATTAAGCTCTTACTCTCCCAGGTTGAATCTAAAATAATCCCCAAAAGGCTCATGTATTTAGAGGTGAGACTTTTGGAAGGGAATTATGGGCTTAAAATTTGATGGTGTTTGTGAGAAGGGGTGGAAATCAACTAGAAGGAGGGGGTAATGGAGCACGGCCACGGGAACTGCACCTTCTCCCAGGGCCTCCTCTCCAGCTCTTTGCCTCCATCATACTGTCCACCATGAGGCAATCAGCTCTCTTACACCTTGCTCTTTCCTCAGGTCCTAAAATTAAGAAAACCAGGTGACCACGCCCTGAAACTATGAGACAAAACAGACTCTTCCTCCTTTAAGTTACTTTTCTCAAGTATTCTGTCCTAGTGATGGAAATGTGACTTGTACACAGGCATTATGATAAAGCAGGACTTTTCAGAGGTTGCTGAATTTAGAGTTTGTGATGCCGGGACTAAGGGTGTGTCTCAGTTACTCTTCTCATTGCTGGAACGAAATACCCAACACCCAAAGTTAAATGAGGTAGACCAATCCATATCCACTGAGTAGAGCTTAACAGGCACCAAGACGCCTTGTGGCTCCATCAGAACATGGAAGAAACTTTGCATTGCCATCACTTCTCTGGACAACGCTTGTGGCCTTGCTGGCATGCGTCTGGGCACACGACTCTCCCGGATCACTTCGAGTGGGTAAAAACGCAGCATCTGTGTTAAAAGGAGATTTTTGTCCATCTTCACAAATGAAGCACATTTACTCTTTTAGCTACTAGACTGACTTCATATTCTGAGAACTAATATCAGATAAGGCTAGAATTTTACTTAGGACTGAGAGATTCAGTGTTATAACAATGGAAAGTGATTCCAGAGTGGTCAAAATTATAAAGCTGATTTGTAGTTAAGTCACACAAAACATTCACTTTCCCTGAATCCTTAGTCTAAAATGTTTCAACGTAGTATGTTCTATTTAGACTAAATAGGAAATATTAAATGACACTTATGGGTAAGTGAAGAAATTAAGGGACAAAAACCAAGATACAATGATTTCCCTCTAAGTAGAAAAAGTTGGAATGAAACTCAAGTCCAGACAGCATGTGCTATGCCCATGAGCTTCATTTGTGTTTTATACTATGTTCAGCCCAAGTTTCTGCAGTAGAATTTCTTTCCTCAAAAATTCTACACTAGGGTTTGTTACCACTCCCTGGAGTATGTTCTTTTTTTATTGACCCATGTTCTTTACCTACTTCCTGCAGTGACAGCTCCACTGAGAAAAAAATTCAGATATTGCAAACCTAATTTGGTAATGTGAAATAGACCCCAGGAGCTGTAGGCTGGCTCCTTGTGAGCTGTAGTTAGATTTAAGTATTTAAATGTATATCGTGAGTACCCTCAGAGCATAGCAAAAGGAGATTCATGATGAAGAAACCAAATAAAACTATCCTAAAACTATTGATTTTTTAAGAAATTGAAACATGCAGGTTTCAAAAAGAACAAAGGAAAAATGGGCAGAATATATGAAATACTAGTTCACACACAAAAGATTAGACAAGTGACCAATTAACATACAACTGAGATTTGCTCTTACATAACAAAAGCAATGCAAACAAGACTGTTTTCTCATTTTCTCTATCAGATTGCCAGAGATTAAGAAATTTGATAATACTCAGAAATGACTTGTGAGTTGGAAAACAGACATTTTCATACATTATTCATAAGTCTAACTTGGTGCAGACTTCTTCAGGGAGAATTTGGAAATAACTACAGTACCAGAATGCAAAGTGGACATATGTGTGGTACTACCCTTTGATTCTGAGCAACTTCTCCAGTGGGTACATGTGCACAAATGAGCTTATAGACTGATTCATCATTGCAGGATTATGCATAGCAGCAGAAAATTAAGCACAAGCTAAATATTCATTAGTGGCCCGTTGGATGGTGTTTTTGGTAGGAGGAAAACTACACAGTGTTTTAAAAATTTAGATAAATACATATACATTCTTAGGTTCATCTATATTTATAATATGTTCATAACAGAGTTACCGCAGAAAGAAAAGAGGAAAGTTATTTGCAGTGCGTAGAGGCTTCTGTCTGCAAAGAACGTTAACAGATGAACCAGGAACTATTGACAGTGGCTACCCCTGGCTAACATCTCTAGGGAGGTGTGATAGAAAAGGAAGCTACTTTTTTTCTGTTTTGCTTTTTAAAATTAAAAAAAAAGAAAGAAAGATAGAAAAAGAAAATGACCTTTAATTTTTGCACTGTGCTCCTTTTGCTATTTAAATTATGTCTTCTAAACATGCATTTTGCTTCCCTAGTAAATGAACTATTTTTGAAATGAAATCAGACTACTTCAGAGAAGTAAGCAAAAGATAAAATTCATTTCTGACAGGCTGTGTCACACAGACCCCCAAGTCCTAAGCAACACTTCTATTAACTGAGTCCCGGAAGGGCAGATCCTAAGGTCTTTAGAGCTCTTTTTTCTGACATCAACCATTGTCCTGGGCAACAGAAGATTCTAGGCAGAGGTAAAACATCCAAACTCTGCCAGGAATAGTTGCCTCAGGATTTGGGAAGGGGTCCCTGAGATGTGGGAGAGGAGGCGAGAGGAACAAGGTGTCCCAAAGGTAAGAAGACTACAGAGATCCTTGAACCCCCTTAGTCTCAGATCCTCTAAGTAAACCCCCATCCCAGGCCGATCTTCCAGAACCCCAAGAAGACATAATAGCAGGGCACATCGGTCCTCAGCATCCGACTCTGAATAGCCTCACAAACATCTCTACTTCCAGCTGGTTGAAGGAGATCATTTGACCTAAAGAACTATCCAGGCAGAGCTAAGGGACACTTCAAAAGCCACCTGAGAGTTCTTGGTCCAAGACCTCCCTTGGTCTTTTATACTGTGTAACATTCTAGACTCACAATAACGTTCTGAAACATTATAGCACAGCCCAGGGAGGAAGGTGACGCAAAATAACCAAGGTTAACTATCACAGGGAGCTAGAAAGATGCCACCAGTACCCCTGCAGCACCCGCTGTTCCCAATCACACCATTTGCTCACGGCTTCTCCTCATAAAAACACTCAGCTGGATGCTTCTCTGGCCACAGCTGCTTGCTGAGCTCACTCGGGAGGCCTCAATTTGAAACTTTATCTCTAGTGTTTAATGAAAGTGGGAGAATAGAAAGAACTTGACCATAAATAGTCTGTCTTTATGGGGCAAATCAGGGTATATCAGCATTTGATGGTAGCCTAGAAAACTTCAAAGTTCAGAGGGAAATAAAAGAAGGGCCTGTCAAATAGTCTTCAAATGGAATTAAGTGGCCAGAACATGCTTTGAGGTGACCAAGCTGCTTGTCTGGAAAGGGAGTGAGCGTGTAATATGGGAAGCTGGTGCAGATTGGCTGCCCTGTCACCTTCTTTCAGCTGTCAGAGAAGAATCCTTGAGAAGCTGCACCACATAGCGGATTTGATTTTGTCCAACTAATTTTCATCTTTCCGATGTAGTTTGCCTCTGTGAAAGTGGAGACACCATCTTCTTCTAGGGCAATTTGGTGCAGAAATAAATGCATAGAAACACAGTGAAAGAAAACTAACATCATCACAAGGTAATGGGTTTTCATGTCCTCTAAGTTTTGCATGCTCTCTAGTTATTTTTCTCATTGCTAGGACAAAATATCCAACACTCAAAGTTAAAGGGGGAAAGGTTTATTTAGCTCACAGTGTGTGGAGGGCTCAGTCCATAATCAGCTAGCTCCAAGGCAGGGTGATTTGGCAGAGAGCTGCTCAAGGTGCCCACGTGGCAGCAAAGCAACAATGGAGAGACAAGACTCTTGGCGTCCCTTTTACTTTACGCAGGTTACCTACCATAGAGTGTGTGTAGCACTCACACCCTTAATCCCAGCCAGAACTATGCCAAACCAATTTGTGGACTGATTTACTAATTACACACCCTTAATCCCAGCTTCACACATTCTAGACTCAGCCACTTCTGAAAAAGTCCTATGGCTGCTTGTGGCTTTGGAGGGACAACTATAGACACAAACCATAACACGTGCATTGATGAAAAGCTTCACTGGGGTCTGTCACAAAGCCTCTGTGAGGGAACCTTTATCATAAAGCAAACGGTATCTTTTTCTCACCTTGTGTAGGACTTTGCCATCCCTCTGCTTACCTAATGGTTCGCTTCCTCAGTACACATTGAGTAAAGGCCCTGTGTGTATTTAAACATCATGCAGGGTACTGGAAACACAAAGACGGAATAGGCTTGGTCCTCTCCTTAACCATGCCCTGCCGAGTTTACCTGGAGCCATCCATGCAAAGCAAACTCAGCAGGACTCACGCAGTCCTGAATCCGCCTTTTCCTCTACCTGCTGTATCTCAGGAATGCTCACAGCACCAAGTCACGTAGGATGCAACACTCTTAAAATACGAACGTTTACATACCAAGCTCTTGGGTTGATTGGTAGCTAAACTCTGTCACCAAACAAGCAGTCTCTGTCCAGCCTCCAGTGCTACCACATCAAGCATAGTGATTTGCCAGCCTTATTATCACAAAATGACAGCCACAGTCTCAGGTGTCATGTTCCCACAGAGTTATATCCAAAAACAGGGAAATTCAGGGAGAAGCTGAGGACGTGACAGTGACTTCACCCTTCAGCTCACTCTGTCGTCAATGTGGAGATGCTACCTGGAAATACAGGAGCAGACTTCTCTCCATGATGGAAATGAGTCCTCAAATCAATAGCAAGGTCTTACCGATTTTATTTTTTAATGAGTTATAAGTTTAGTTTCTTTTTCTACTTTTTTTTTAATTGCCATATTGCCTACATCACCAACCTATTTAACTAACATCCTTCTCTAAAGTCACTTCCTCGAATCTACCATCCCCACTGTTGGTTCCTAAGAATCTGCTCCATACTTAGTAAGCTTGGCCATCTTCAGCATGGCCCACAGGATCCTGCCTCCAGCTATGGCAGCCTGTGAAGGTCATTCCTCCTTGTACCAGGGCAGCCCGTGGGGCCAGAAGAACATGGCAGAAAGATAGAACTGCATTTCTGAGCTACATCACAACAGGCACCCTGGTTTCTGCTTTGGTCTCCCTCACCCCCTGCTCAGGGGAAAGCAGGACCACCATAGTGGGGGGATGCTGAACTGCTAGACAGGGGGTCCACAGAGCCAGGGACTGGGGCTCCTGCAGCAGCCACGGCAGTGACCCTGGAAGTGGATTCTCTATGTGCCTATTTCTGTCATAAAAGAGAATTTCTTATCTTTTCAATGCCTAAACCAAGTGTGTAAGGAACCTAACGGTCCCGAGTCGCTGTCTGTCTCACCTGGCTGATCACCGCACACCTTCCTTCACATCTGTGATCCCAGATCCCCAGCATGGTGCTGCTTCCCCTGCATCAGCTCTGCGGGGCCCTCTGAGATTGGATATTCATCTTCCACTGTGGCACTTACATTCATGTGCCGACCTGGCTGGGCTTGGAGCCTTGTTGTTTAGTCAAACACCGGTCTATAGTTCTCAGATGTGATTGACCTTGAAGCAGATTACCTCCCCTAATGTGGGCAGGCCTCGCCTAATTCACCGAAGGCTGAAAGAGCAAAGGTAAGTTGAGGTTCAAGACTGCAGTGTAGGAGCCCACCTGAGCTTCCAGCTGACATGGCTGTCATGTGAAATCACTTGGAGTCCAGACTCCAGGCCAAAACATCCTGTTGGCTTGTTGAATGGATTTGGGTTTCCTGGTCCCTACGTCGTGTGAATCAGTTCTTTAAAATTTCTCTCTCTCTCTCTCTCTCTCTCTTTCTCTCTCTCTTTCTCTCTCTTTCTCTTTCTCTTTTCCTCTCTCCCTCTTCCTCTCCCTCTCCTTCTCTTTCCCTGTACTCTGTCTCTGTCTCTCCTACCTGGGTGTTCTGGTCTTGTATCTCCAAAGAACCCTGACTCATGCACACCCTACTTTCTCCCTACTGCCTCTTCCTTTGGCCATGCCCTTGGTCCTGCTTCCCCCTCCACCAGCTCTCTCAGCCCAGCTCACCTCAGCAGTGCCGACTTGCCCTTTAAGACTCAGCCCAGCCATCGTCTTGTCCAGAAAGCTTCCCGTAACCATGGAGATAGGGATGTGTCACTCTTCCTGGCCAGGTTCCCTCATGCAGCCCCTCCCAATTCCACATCACCCTGGCATATAGCAATGTCCTTTGTGTGCCCCCCCACCCTGAGCAGGAACTGTGTATTATTCTGTCCATGAATGAATAAATAAATAGATGAGTCCTAACATATTATTACTGAGGAGGACAAACAGAGAATCATCTTAGGCCAAAGTACTTTTATAGAATTATCATGTAAATCACTATAGACTAGGATAAATGGTTGGTAATTTAGGGGAAACAGAAGGATTTTCTGGGCTTTTGGAAAAGCTTTCTCTCAACTAAATCACTTCATGCACAGCTTTTGCAAACTTGTCTTCTGCTGGTCATAATTACGCGTCTCCCACCCCCCACTGTTTTGAATTACTTTGTGCTAACACTGAAATCGGTCCACAGAGAGTCGGATTTATTTGCTGAAATGTGATGAGGAGTGGGGGTAAGAGATGTACTTCACAGGCGGCGCCCATCACTAGCGCAGCTGTATTTCTAAAATATATTTTAGTCCTTTTGCTCCATTTCCTTTGTAATTTAATAACCGACGTACGAAGTTCATGAAAGCTGGGAATGCGTTGGAAGGTCAGAGAGGGAAAGTGCATGTGGTCCGGTTAGGAGAGACAAGGGAGTTAAAATAACAGGGGAAACTGATCTTTTCTGATCCTCTGGCCAGTGGTTTATGGCAACGCGTCTAAAGACGAAAAACTGAAGACTAAACTCTGGCTTATTGCCGTGGAGAGATGAAACAATTAACAAACTCAATGGGAAAAAAAAGCCCTTTGTGCCTCGATTGCAAATATAATTATTTGCTGAAAACGTGCTTCTTGTAAGGCCAATAGAGCAATATTTCTTGTAAAAGCCAAGGTTCTGCTCGCGCTGCTCTTTGATTGATAGACTACACATGGAAACGCTTTCTCTCTCCCTGCGCACAGCCTCGCCTGCAGCAGGCCCCAGCCCCTGCCGGGATATCTTCCTCATGTGCACAAATGGCTTTGTGTCAAAAATCAGCTTCCACCCAGGCACCAGAAATGTGAGCAGGTCCCTAACGAGAGGCTGACTGATTTCCCTCCCCGCGGGGCAGTCATTTGCAGACTGTGTGGGATTGCATCTGTAAATGAGGGTGCAGATAACATCTCCAAGGCTCCCAGGGAAAGAGTGCTATCCACATTGGGCTTCAGGATAACAAACACAGTGTCCCAAATGAACTTTTTCATCAGCGCTTTTGGGAGGCACTGGAGCCTATTTTCGTTTAACAGATGTGTCTGATGTTATCTAACCACCTGAGGCTGTGAGAAAGCACAGAACACAAGCTTTGGAACCACAGGGAGCCCCATCCCAGCACAACGCGGCCAGCACTGTGATCCTGGACCAGCTGTTGAGCCTTCCCATCCCCGTACTCCACTCTGTGAAAGGAGGTCAGTTACAAAGGCTCTTTGGCGCCTCAACATGGAAATTAGGCATGATGACCTCAAGCATTTGGAATAGGCACCAAAGAGATGATCAAAAGCAGTAGAAAGTGTTTATAACAGAACACGACTGATGCCATTTTTGTTGGTTCAGGATTCTGGCTGAATCCCAGAAGAAAACAATCTGTGTCCCAGTCAGTGGGAAACATAGTTCTCCAGGATCTGTGAAAAGGCTGAAGAGATGACCTGGCAACCACGCTGTGTTTAGCATGAGATATACAATTCACATGCAATATGCAGTTTGTATACTTGCATATATGTATGTACACGTATATTATATCTATGGGTATAACTGGATACACACATGCAGGTGTGTGTATAGGAGAATAAACTGGAACAAGGTCTGTCACCCAGCAGGGAAACTGCTGTAGGCTCTTTCTCCATCATCCAGACTATCAGGAAGGATCAAAAGAGCTTCCCCACTCTCTCAAGCTAAGGAAAAGAGGGATCAGGAAGTCACTGGGAAAAAATTAGGCATATTTTAAAAGGGAGAAATTGGCACTTACATGTGCCATGTGCTGAGTATATAGCATGAGGCAGCTCCCGGGAGGACCAGAGGAATATCCCCAGGAATTTGGGACATCAGGAAGCAGACTGCTGCCTGGCCCATCCTGGAGAGTTCTGTAGAGGAGAGAGAGGCTGGAGTATGCAGAGAGGGCTCACCTAGGAAGGCGGCACACCGGGTGCCCAGAAGGGCAGCCAAGTGAACTAAAGAATCCGAACACAGGGCTGTGGAAACACTGATGGGAACAGAAGCTGAAGAAAAATCATAAAAGTTCATTGATTTGTGTGCAGACACTTCTGTGAAGCCACCAGACGGCCGCAGAGCAGCTCCTGAAAGAGCGCTAGATCGGGTGATCAGCCACATACACTGAGGATGGTACCAGGCACAGAAGACTCATCCCTTCTCCTCCAACCTGTCTCCCCGCCCCAGCCCTGGAGAGATGGGGAAAAAGGAAGGAGGACTTGAAGTGAAAGGGTTCAGTCTAACCAGACTTTCAATATGGAGAGCGCATCTCCTCTCCAAAATCAGCTGGGACATTGAGTAGTCTTTGGACCTGCATGAAGTGTCTTCCGTAAGTGGGAAGGAAAATCTAACAGAGCAAAACTCTTCACGTACTTTAGAGTTTCATTCACAACTGTTGTAGCCAGGGATTGCAAGGAAAACAATTATGTATGGGACACATAATTTATAGTATTATTTTATAGTGGTCAATCCAAATAGTCAAATACAAAAGAAAGAGTACAGAAAATCTGTCCACACACTAAGACCCAAAGAATCCAGCTAAGGGCCTGGATCCCTTGGCAATGTCCTGTATGAGTCCAGCTGAAGACCTATAGCTCATGACCATGCCCCACCATGAGTCCAACTGGAGGCCTAGAGCCCACGGAAATGTCTCATGCAAGTCTGTTTCATGGATCTGTACTGAGAAGACCCAAAGTTCAGTGGTGGAATCTAGAAAGTCTGTGCCAGTGGAGTGAAGGATCTGTACCAGTAGGTGGAGGGTTCTACACTGGAGCCAGGAAGCAACGCTCAAAGTAAAAACTAGGGCTCCCCTGAAAAGTACCACAGCCATCCTCAGCAACAATGAGATCCCAAGGTCCTCCAACAATGAGAACAGCTAAGTTCATATCAGGAAATCAGCATGACAAGCTTCTCCTGGAGATTGAACAGCACACATCTTCCCCTCCAGAGCCAGGAAGTAATGCTTGAAGTAAGGACCAGAGCTCCCACAAAGTGAACTGCAACCATTCTCAGTGATGACAAAGTCCTGAGCTTCTCTGACGATGAGAACAGCCAAGTTCATATCAGGAAAGAAGCTCAACAAGCTACAAGCTCCTCCAGGAGGACCCATGGCAACAGGAGAACCAATAACACCACTTCTTCCTCTCCACTTTCCCTTTTGTCTTGGCAACAATCCTCAGGCTGGGTGTGGGCCACCTACACCCAGCACCAAATGCTGATTTGGTTCAGCTGCTATCACAAGTTGACCACCAGCTGTCACTCTACTGCAGCAATAAACCA
Source organism: Dasyprocta punctata (assembly GCA_004363535.1). NCBI lineage: Eukaryota > Metazoa > Chordata > Mammalia > Rodentia > Dasyproctidae > Dasyprocta > Dasyprocta punctata. The sequence continues at coordinate 3,405 of RJWM01039157.1, read as the reverse complement.
GTCATGTACTCTTAGGTTATTATGACAGCCTCCAAGCAGAGGGAGACACACCCAATTTCCCATCAGTTAATCTTTCATTGACAAAAGCCAGGCCCGGCCTGTTGGATGGAATGGTCTCTCCTACAACTCCACCCTCTGTGATCATCACATTCACTTCAACAAAAAATAGCCTAGGACTTGTCTTAGTCACTTTCATCACTGCTGGGACAAAGTACCTGGCTTCTACAACTTAAGGAAGGTTTATTTGTGTTGTGTTTCTGTCCATAGTTGGCTGGCTGTCGGGCAGGGCAGCAGGGCCACATGGCAGAGGGGCCTGGTGGAGGACAGCTGCTCAGGGCAGGGTTGACAGGAAGCAGAGAGAGCAGGGAGGAGTGAGGGGGGGAGATTTTTCTCTAGGCCACGCCCACAGTGACCCATCTCTTCCTATCAGACCTCATCTTCTAACAGCCAACCGGCTACACTGCCCCACTGCCCCACAGCCCAGTCACCTCTCAAAGCCCCACTTTGAGTATGTGAGGTTTTGGGAGGGGCATCTACATACAAACCATAAATAGTGCCCAAGTTATTATGTTAGAATAGGACAAAGCTCCAGAAATACAAGCAAATTAAATCTGCACAGATTTCCACCAAGTCCACATTTCAGTCTTTGCCTGCTTTTCCTCATCATGGCTGGGAACGTGGAATCAGTGGGTTCCCCAGCATCCTCCCTCAAATGTTTTCCCTCTAGGTTACAGAATTTCTGTCAGCAAAAATAGCACCTTCTCTTTACACTACGTGCTACGATCATGCGTAAATCTGTTTCTAACGAGAGGAGAAGACAGCTTCTGCTTTGAAATCCAGCTCCAGGTTTGCCTAGAAGTCCAGGTTTTAAAGTCTGGTCTTCAGTCACACCTAACTAAGCTGCTTATGACCGTGACTGACTTTGTTCTTTGCTTCTTTTGTTTTTGTTACCTGTAATACTGTACATACCAATTTTAAAAGAATAAAGATTATTTTAAGTCCCCCCATCCTGAATAAATTTTAAACCAGAACAATGCAGTGACTCTGAACCTCAACTCTCCCCCAACAATGCCCATGAAATCAGAAAGGAAAACAATTAAAACTTCACAGGACTCGCCTTCAGCATGACCAAACAACGGAGAACATGCAGCCTTCCTTTGAGCTGCTGAAAGTAAGAGAAAAACAGTGGATTTTAACAGAGGTTTTGCTACCTGCTCACTGCAGCCAAGCATTTCTGGAGGTGGGGAGCAGAGGAGCGAGCCAGGGGAAAGGCAGAACAAAGATCAGAGGAAGCAGAGAGAGGGTGGTGAGAAAGCACAGTTATGCACTAACAATGAAAACCAAAACACAAGGGCCCCAGAAAGAGGAAGGGACACTATCAGTCAGGAGGAAGAGGTTCATAGCCTCACTGTGAGAAAGGCATTGGGAAGTGGGTGGGGCCAGCAGTATTAATACCAGGGAGTATCAATGACGGCCCCTCTGTATCCACGGAAGACTGGTTCCAGGACCTCCCACAGACACTGAAACTCAAGTCCCTTACATAAGATGCCATGATATATAGTGTCTTAAAATGTCATTAACCTACACAGTCCTCCTGTATATTTAAATCATCTTTAGGTTACTTATAATACCTAATACAATATACTGAGTAAGTAGCTGTCACACTGTGTTATCCAGAGAATGGCAGAAAAAAATCATCCGAACAAGTTTGGTACAGACACAATATTTCCGTTCACAATCCTTAACCCATGGTCAGTTTAATTTGTAGATAGAAAACCTGCAGACATGGGAAGTCAACTGCACACAGAAAATACAGGCAGCCCCTTGGAGACTCACAGGAAAAGAAAAACCCAAAGGAGGTAAAAGACACGATGCAATCCCAATGACAATTCTAAGAAGCATTTTAACGGAGGTAGGCAAGTTAGAAAACAACAGGCAATAGTAATTGGGAAAACTTTTAAAAGACCTTGATGGGTGAGCAGTTGCCTACTAGAATTTCAGCCGTAATCCAGTTTTCCAACAGTCAAGCCTGGACTGCACAGGAATAGGCTGACACATCAAAGGGACAGGGTAAATTTGGAGGAAAAAATGAGAAATAGGACACTTGCATTAGGAAAAAGATAAAAGTAGACCCACTGCACAAACCACAGATAAAAGTAAACTCCAAATGGATCAGAGAATAAATTTTAAAAAAAACCAGTGTATATACTAAAAGAAACTATGAATAAATTCACTGATAATGCAGACATATAATAAAGGACTAACTCTGGCTTGAAATCTAGTGCATTAAAAATGGATATATTTACTTAGAAGAAATAAAAATGTCTAAAGTTTACATGACATAGCTGCACCATCAGTAAAATTTTCAGTGACAAAATGAAAGAAAATATTTGCTGAACGCATTGCATTACAAATCAGCTTGATGTTACTAATGGATAAAGAACTTTGTAAAATCAAGGATCATTACATCATAAGTCCTACAGAAAAATGGGCAAAGACATAAAAGAACTATTCATGAAAAGAAAGATATAAATGACCCCGAACCACATTAAAAGATGTTCAGCTTCACTCATGATAGGAGAGGCACAAATCAAACGCATGAGGAGAAGGCGCATCTCTGCATGCGCCGTCGGTGCGTGGAGCCGGGTGACGCCTTCTGCTGTCAGGTCCTGCGTGCTGCTCATGGAGATGCAAGCTCCCCAAGGGGTTCTGGAATGTGTGGGGGCAACATCAAACGGCTGCAGATGCTGTCCAGGAGCCCCACAATCCCAAAAGTAATACAGAGTGAAAAGTCGTATCCACAAGATTATTCACTGCAGTGTCATTTGTAATTCCAAAGTGCGGGAAATGACCACAGGAACTGAGTTGGATATGGTACATGTGCTCACAGAGCCGAATACTATCTAGGTAGCTTTCTCAAAGAGTTAAAGGCATCATAGCACGGTGATCCATGCATATCCATGTTTATAGCAGCACAGTTCATAATAGCTAAATCTTTAATGTTGTCTATATGCCCATTAACAGATAAATGGATAAAGAAATTGTGATAACGACACACAATGGAGTACTACTCTGCCATAAAGAAGGATGAACTTGGTCATTTGTATGCAAATGATCTATCTTGAGACCATAATACTAAGTGAAATAAATCAGACATGCAAGCTTAAATATTGCATGGTATCTCTTAACTGAGAAAACCAAAATATAAATAAAAGACAAAATAAAAACTAATAATAGGAAATAAGGAGACAGATCTTATGCAAAAGGGAAGAGGACCTAGATGAAGAGGGAGAAAGGGGAGGGGAACGGATGTTAAAAAAAGTATGAAGATGCATTGTGTGCGTTCGCCAGCTTCCTGTAAGGAATGTGGTCACGACGTCCTGCAAACGTGTGCTGACAAAAAAT